>CAUYQU010065094.1:0-45060 GCA_963574635.1 Cheracebus regulus | reverse complement strand
GTAAACTTGTGTCATGGGGCTTTGTTGTACAGATTATTTTATCACCCAGACATTAAGCGTAGTATCCTTCAGTCCTACTTCCTGCCTTGAACATACTCCAAATCCCCTCACTTTTCACTTCAGCACTTTTCACAAGCCTTTGTTCCTATAACTTTAGCATTCCAGGTCCTGGATGTAAACTTACATGCATATTACTCCTTAATTATGAGCTTTGCTACCTTTCCTGTGTGTCTTTCTAAAATCTGAGCTGAATTCCTTGAGAGCCATATGAGCATCTTTGCCAACCACTTCAGCTTTACTTAAGCTGGGTTATTTGCAGAGATCATTAGTTACTCAGACATTTCAAATGCTCTGTATTTTACAGTTGAAATCATGGACTTACATCTAGCTTTAGCTGAACTCTTTCTGAAATGTCTCCCCAGGTCTAATTTAAATGTCTGACACTCTTCAAAAGACATGGTCTTTTTTATTTAAAGTTCTCAAGGAAGCAATGTGGTCCTGTAAGAGGCCTGGACTCTGAGTCAGGGCTTTGCTCTAAACCTGTACCTGCTAAAACTAGTTGAGTGACTTAAGTCCAGTTACTTAGTGTCTCTGAGGTTAGGTGGAGATACTCATGCATTCCCTCAGAGCCACTGAGATGAATAAATATAATGACATATTTTAACTGCTGTGGGTGACATCTGATATGTCGTAGGGACTCAAGAAGTGTTTGCATGCTTCCTCTTTGACTTTCCCTCTCTTCCCTTCAGTTCACCAATCTGCTTTCACTTGTCTTTCATAATTTCTCCATGGTAGAAGCTCCTCTCATGAGTTTTTGTTCCTTTTGGGAGTGTCAGCCTCTAGCCAGGTAAGTTAAAAATGTATCAGGCTTTGAGTGTGGATGAATTGAGCTCTGTCAGCATATTAGAAATCCCCCATCATTGCCACAACACACCTCTCTGCTGCTTTTGCAATCTAGGTCAAGACTTCAGTCATATCCTCAGGTGTTCATCACTATTAACTCTTAAAAAATATTTAGAAAATACTTAGAACACGTTTTCAGCCTTTACACTTAGTTGTTATTATGTTTAGCTTCTTATCCCAAAACATAGTAATCTTTTACATCCCAAGATGATTTTTCTCATCTTGGAGAGATGAGAAAACATGGAGAGTCCAAAACAGAGCGTTTGGGCCACACCATGAAACTTTTCTATCCAGATTCCCTACAGTTATATGTACTTCTGCAACTATGTTACCATTCCGAGAAAGTACAATGCAAACTCCAATTTGATGACAGATTCAGAAATAAGTTTTCAAACTTTCAGATCTAAATATGATGAGGGTATACATTTGCCGATCCCAAAGTAACAGGGTTTGGTCTATTGTCACAGTATGAATTCTATTCCTGTTGGAACGCCTGGCTCACAGGCCAGAGTGCCTCCTCCATCTTGACTCTCTTCATTCTCCCCTCTTTGAGTCAATTTGCAGTTTTATTCCAGAATGAACTTCATGGGTTGTCTGGGAGTATCAACAATGGCATATTATAACACAATACGTTCCTAGTTTTATTTGGCAGCATGAGCCTGGAGGCAGGCCTTCACTTGTGATGGTCAGAATGCCTACAAAACAAGGAAATATTTGTATGTGCAAAATTTGGAAGGTAGAGGAAGGCAAGTTGCATCGGTGGGTGATCCAGGGTCAATGCTGGATGGGATGTTTTGTTCCCAGGCTACATGGGCTGAACTTAGGTGGAAACAGATCAAAGGCTCATAGGAAATGGGCATGGAACTCCCCACTGTTCAATGCCAAGTGGTGACCAGAACAGATGAGAGCAGAATGATAAGCACAGCATCCCACATCAATGGACATGTATTTGGAAATAGCTGAAGTGGAAAGGTCAGGAAAAAATGTCAGCATCTCTGTGTGGGTGAAAATATGTCTGAGAAACTGACTTCAAGAAATATGAAGGCAAAGGGGAATGCCTTGGAATCAAAGAGAAGACACTTTCAGTGCCTTTATCCCAGCTGAATGTACTCCCTAAACCTAACCAGGTTTGCAAATTGCCTCTTACCCTTAGTATGCAACCCTTGCTTTACCCTTGTTGCTATTTGGTCAAAACGTTGGAGAAGCTGCTGCTAGTGAACTGCTCATGGAAGAAAATTTTTTGGTAATGAAAATGACAGAAAACAATTTTCCCCTCCGGATATTTTTAGGATACTTACAAAAACTTCAGGAAAGTCATTTTGAGATGATCACTCAATGTTCATTATTTCCTCCTCATTTAGTTTGATGTTACTCATCAATTCACTAACATTTATTGAGTATTTGCATTGAGTCCAGTTCAAGACAGGTTTATGATCAGTCATATATACCCCAGGGCCACTAAACTGGGAAGTTTAGTGATTTATGGAAGCAGTGACTCAGGAAAGTGAAGTTCAGAAGAAATCGATAGTATTAACACAAATATTAACATCAACACAGGAGTGCCCTAAAGAGCCGAAGGGAGTGGGAGGTTCAATGAAGACTGGAAAGCTGCACAGCTTCCCAGCTGTAGGCCTTATTCTCCATTCTATAGGAACCCTTATAGCTTCTGTTTACTATGTTGTGCCCTTTGAAAGAAAACCACAACCTTCCCTAATCATGATATGATGCACCCAGGTTTTCTAACATTAGCAATGGAGTAAGAATTCTATGTCCAGAGGGGCAGCTGAATCTTGCAGCTCTCACTTGCTCCACTTTCTTAGGAATTTTTATTTTTTCCTTACTGCCGCCACCATGATGCTTCAGGCAGCATTGCTCCTTTACATCTTTGTCTACATGGAAAATAGGACCTAATGCCTCGATGCCTTCCTAGAAGAACACTTACAGAAGTATTGAAAGCTAGAAATGCCATAAATATCAACAATGTGATTTACAGGATGCACTTACCATCTAGGACACCAGACCTCTTTCCATCTCATCTCGTGGCTTATTCCCATGAGCCTGACATGATCTCACCTCCCGGATCCCATGTTTCCTACACTTCTACCCGAGGGACCACATCCCAGGAAGAAATACATGTTCAACTTTTATGCACAAGGTCATCAAGGGCGTGGTTACTTTTATGTGTCAACTTGACTGGGGATGTCCAGATAGCTGGTAAAACAGTATTTCAAGGTGTGTCTGTGAGAGTGTTTTCAGAAGAGATCAGCATTTTAATTAGTAGACTAAATAAAGATCCATCCTCACCAGTGTAAGCATGCGTCATCCGATCTGTTAAGAGCCCAAATAAAACAAAAGAAGTGGAGGGAGAATTTGTTCTCTCTGTTTCCTCTGAGCCATCATTTTCTCCTGCTCTTGAACATTGAGGCTTCCGGTTTTCAGGACTTCAGGCTTGAACTGAATAATACCACTAGCTTTCCTGGTTCTCTCTTTTGCACATAGCAGACTGTGGGACTTCTCGGCTCCTGTAATGTTGTGATCCAATTCTCATAATAAATCCTATTGGTTCTGTTTCTCTAAAGAACCCTAAACCCTTCAATCAATTCCCAGACTTGAACCAGTTTAAAGGTCCAGAACTCTTGAGTAAAGGGGAGGTTGGGTAAAAGGGGGGTGGGTCCCCTCAAGGAAGAACCGCAGTACACTACCAAAAATTTATACTATTAATCATCCCCCCAGTCTTCCCCAAAGACACACACAGGCACACACACACACACATATATAAATATAAGTATATATATATATGCATGTGTGTGTATATATATATTATATATATTTATAATAAATATATATAATATATATAATATATATATACACACACATGCATATATATATATTTTATAATATAAAATGTGTGTGTATATATATATTATATATATTTATAATAAATATATATAATATATATATACACACACATGCATATATATAATATATATATATATTATAAATATATATAATATATATAT
This sequence comes from Cheracebus regulus, assembly GCA_963574635.1. Taxonomy (NCBI): domain Eukaryota; kingdom Metazoa; phylum Chordata; class Mammalia; order Primates; family Pitheciidae; genus Cheracebus; species Cheracebus regulus. Next base: position 41,137 of record CAUYQU010065094.1, on the reverse strand, counting down.
AATATATATATTATATATATTATATATGAGGCGGAGTCTCACTCTGCCACCAGGCTAGAGTGCAGTGGCATGATCTTAGCTCACTGCAACCTCCGCTTCCAGGGTTCAAGTGATTCTCCTGCCTCAGCTTCCCAAGTAGCTGGGACTACAGATGCACACCACCACATCCAGCTAATTTTTGTATTTTTAGTAGAGACGGGAAAGACCTATGGATTTTTACCAGTATAAATGTGCATTGGAGAAAAAATAATCAGATATTTTGGGGACTACAGAACATTGGAAGCAATGTCATCATCCACAGATAGCTACTCTCCATTTAAGAGACAGCTTTTGGCCTGCCCCTGGGCCTTGTGCAAAGGGAATGCAGAACTATAGCCTCTCTCTAAGGCATCCCTGAAAGACAGTGGTGAAGGGAAATCCTCCCAGTAGGTGGAACTGTAGGCAGCACACCTGGTTGTGACTTTGCAGGAGAAGAAGAAATGGCCATATGTGAGATTACATGCTAACTCATGAGCTGTCACAAATGGTTTGGTTGGAAGATCAGGGACTTTGTAGAAACATGATTGCAAAATTGGTGACAACAGAAATTTGGAGATGTATATACATAGATTACTTTCAAGGCAAAAAATATAAAAATATTTGTGTCCCATACAAATACTCACCAAAGGGTGACCTCAGCAGGGGATGATTTTAATAATTAAATAGCTAGGATGACTCTTCTGTGGCTCTCTGTCAGCCATGTTGTCAGCCACCTCATGATTGCCCAATAGGCACATGAACAAAGTGGCCCGGTGGCAGGGATGGAGATTATGCATGGGTTCAGCAACATCAGCTTCCACTCAGCAAGACAAACCAGGCTACAGCCACTACTGAGAGCCCAATCTGCTGGCAATAGAGATTGACACTGAGCCTTTGCTATGGCACCATTCCCTGGGGCGATCAGCCAGCTACCTGGTGGCAGGTTGACTAGATCGGACAGCTCCTATCATGGAAGGGGCAGCGTTTTGACCTTACTTGTTCTGGAAATGAATGTGTCTTTCCTGCATGCAATATATCATTCATGGACAAATTTGAAACAGTAACTACCATTCATGGACTTACAGAATGCCTTATCCTCTGTCATGGTATTCCACACAGCGTTGCTTCTCACCAAGAACTCACTTCACAGCCAAAGAAGTGTAGCAATGGGCCCAAGCTCATGGAATTTACTAGTCCTACTATGTTCTTCACCATCCTGAAGCAGTAGGCTTGATAGAAAGAGGAAATGGCCTTTTACATTCTCAGTTACAGCAGCAGCTAGGTGGCAGTATCTTGCAAGCTGGGGCACAGTTCTCTAGAAGGCTGTATATGCTCTGAAACAGCATCCAATATATGGTACTGTTTTTTCCATAGCCAGGATTCACATGTCCAGGAATAAAGGGGTGGAAATGGGAGTGGCACTACTCACCATTACCCCCAGTGACATACTAGCAAAATTTTTGCTTCCTGTTCTCATGACTTCATGCTCTGCTGGCCAAGAGGCCTTAGTTCCAGTGGGAGAAATGCTACCACCGGTAGACATAACAATTACTCCATTGAACTGGAAGTTAAGACTGCCACTAGGCCGCCTTGGGCTCCTTATGCCTGAGTCAACAGGTCAAGAGGGGAGTTACAGTGTTGGCTGCATGACTATCTGACTACTAAGGGGAAATTGCACTACTATTCAACAGTGGAGGTAAGAAATAGTATGTTTGAAATACAAGAGATCTCTTAGAGTATCTCTTAATTACCATGTCCTGTGATTAAAATCAATGGAAAACTACAACACCTTAATCCAGGCATAACTAATATTAGCTCAGACACTTAAGGTATGAAGGTTTGGGTCAGTCTGCCAGGTAAGAAAACCACGACCAGTTGAGGTGCTTGCTGAAGGCAAAGGGAATATGGAATGGATAAGAGAATAAAGTAGTTATCAATACCAGCTACAATTATGTGACCAGTTACAGAAACAAGAGCTGTAATTTTCATGAGTTTTTTTTTCTCCTTATACTGTTATAAATGCATTTGTGTGTCTGTGAACATATGCTAAGCAAATATCTATGTTTACTTTTCTCCCTTACTTCCTTATCATGTAACATTAAGCTGTATTAACTTTATATCAGTAATTAAGTATTGCTAATATTACATCAGTATTTAAGTTACGGGAAATCAGGAGAGTAAACTTTACTCAAGAACTTTACCTCCTCTTCTAGGGAAGGGATTTTTGGTTGTACACAACCTAGTTGTATCATGTTAGGTGGAATTATAACTCTGCTGTCTTTATTTACAGATTAAGTATGGCTTAAAAAGATGTGTGTGGGTGCCAGATCATCAAGGGCTGGACTTGTGATGGCGAATTAAAGGATGCTCAGATAGCTGGTAAAACGTTACATCTGAATTTGTCTGGAGGGTGTTTTCAGGTAAGATTAGCGTTTGAGACAGTAAACTGTGTGGTGAATATCTGCGGGCAGGCAACATCCAGTCGATTGAGGGCCTGAATAGAGCAGAAACACAGATGAAGACAGAAGCCATTCTCTGTTTGAGCTGGGATATCCATCCTTTCCCACCATTAGACATTGGAGCTTCTGATTCTCCGACCTTGGGACTTGAACTGACTTAGAGCGCTGGCTTTCCTGATGCTCCAGCTTATAGACAGCAGATCTTGGTAACTTCTTGTTCTCCATAATCACGTGCGCCAATCCCCATAATCAATCTCCTGTTACACACATGTATAGCCTATTGGTTCTCTTTTTCTGGAGATACCTGACTAATATAAAGGGTTAGTGGTTAAAATTGGGCTTTGAAATTCAGTAGGCTGGATTTGAACTCTTGCTGGCTCCACCATTCACTAGCTGAGTCCCATAGTTTTTTCAGCTATAAAATGGAACTAATAATTGGCTGGTTTTGAAGATTAAATGAGCGAATACAAGAGCTTTTGGAGTATGCCTGGCACAGATAAATGTTCAATAAATCTTAGCTTCAAACTACACAAGAATCATCATGTCAATGAATCCCATAAACCCCTTGAGTTGCCCATGAGGCAGCATCTAGGTCATTTTCTCACAGTTTGTTTTATAGAAAATGTCATGGCCTATAAAACCTTATGCAGCAAGGTTCTGCTTAAGTCAGAACCTTCCTTAAGCATTGAATGGACATTTATCCTCTATTAAAATAAACACGCTATGAACCTAAAACTGTTGTAGAAAATAAAGTTTATTTAAAAAAGAAAAATACTCTGATGAATGATGAAAGCAGAAATCTCCTTTCTTTTTCCTAAATGACTTAGGTAATTGTCTCAATCTTTGTATCACATCAATGATTGGGTCCTGGCTAATTAATATAACAAGTTTAAAATGAGAAGATAATATGATGGGATGAAAAATAATTAACCTGGAGTGAGCCTGGTCGTCTCCCTTTCTCCTGACTCTAAGGAGAAGTACTGATTGCTAGAAGTCCTTTCCCTTCTGGAGAAGATGGGGTCTCTCTGCCTGGGAGAGTGGGTGAATGGAGATGCCTGGGAGAGTGTGGAGTAGGCAGGCTGGGAGCTGGAAGAGAAGAGCCACCTGGGCTGAGGCTGAGAGATTTGGTGCACTGAGAAGACAGTCATGCAGGGTATGTGAGAGGGGCGTTTCAGAGGAAGGGGAATTGTTGGAACAGTAGCTGTGGGTATGTATTTTGATCTCTTTCACAGTTTCATTGTTTTGTTTTTTTAAAAAAAACTCCACTCAAAGGATTAATATGACTTCCAAAAATTTATTTTGGTCATTGGCGTGTAATTCTGCAACTCTGTCAGCAGCTCAGAAAAGTACAAGTCCAACTCCAATTTGGCAAAGGATTCAGAAATACCCTTTTGAACTTGAAAAGCCAAATGTGATAGTCTACAGATTCCTCGGTCCCAAAATATCAGAGATACTTTGTGTTTTAACTGTGCATTCCTATTGTGTTTTGAAATGTGCGGTCCATTCCTGCTGGAATGCCTCGCTCACAGGCCAGAGCGCCTGCCCCATTCCAGTTCCTTTCCAGCATCTCCCTGCAGTTCAGCTTCTGCACTGATCTGGTTGCATTATTCTCCTCCCTTTGCTTCCCAGTGGCTCCCTCTCTCTAGCAGCATCCAGTTCATGTTTCTTAAATGACCCTGGCCCTCTATAGACCTTCCTCCTCAATAAAGCTCTCTACCTGGCAGGAGCCCAGAATGCTACAGCAGACCCCCAAACAGGCTCCCTGCTGTGCACAGCCAGGCCTTCGCACAGGCTGCTGCTTGTGCCTGAAATGCTTTGCTCACCCTTCCTGCCTACAGAATTTCTACCAGGACTCCCTTGAAAACCTCCTGGCTGCCTACCTGGCTGTCCCATCTCTGTCCAAAGAGAAGGGAGCATTTCCTTGATGGCTCTCTCTGTCATGTGTAAATCCTAAATTTTGCTGTAAGCATTAATGTTTCTCCAGCAGGTCTGCAGTCCAAAGGACATGAACTTGCCCTTTGTTCGTGCTGGACACTCAGGGTAGAATAAAGGCGCGAATGTGCTCAACACTGGGTTGTTTCGTTGTTTTTGTTTGCTCTTTAAGGAAACTTGGAGCATCTAATCACCATATTCCCATTGTTTTTAACCCAAAGAAGTTCAAAAGTAGCCCACAGGAACTTATTTATTTTTCCTGTGATTTTTTTTTCATTTTGAAAATCTACGTCTTTTGTTAGCTGTTAAGTCTTTAGAGACACAGGAATACTTCCAATCTCACAACCGAAGATCATTTAATGCCATGAAGCTATATACCCACTGGGAGATCCTTTGGATTCATCCGAGCCATTCTGGAAGCCACGAAAATATTTTTATATTTTCACGGGAACCTATGGGCGCTTTGTACATGGTAGGCATTGATTAATATTGAACTGAACTGACATCTTAAAGGCAATATAAAGTGTTAAAGAAAGGAAAGCACCTGCCTGGGAGGAATGCCCAAACCTTGCAGAATGTAACAATCTACCTTCTCGACTGCTGTTCTTGGGCTACTGAGCACAGCTGGAGGAAAGCCTCCTAGTGAATTGGTTGTTCCGCTATAATCTCTTGGGCTCAGGCATCGTCAGGCCCTCCCCACTGAATTCCTCTAAGGAGCTATTTTTCAATTTTTTACTTTCTTAAATTACCCATCCCCTACTTTCCTAAGAGAAAACAGAAGTCATCTGATAAAATTTCTAGTATATCTGTCACCAAAACTCTGAATATTTTTAAAGAATGCTTTCTATTATAAACATTAGAAAACCGAACTCAGCGGGCTAAATTGGTAAGCTAATTTTATCAGCTCACATCTCCACAAGCGTTGTAGCAGGGCCTGTGAGTTTGGCTTTTCAGTAGCTCAATGACGGTGTCAAGGGCCCAGGGTTTTTCCATCTCTCTTCTGTACTATGTCAGCTTGTCCACAGGCGAGTTCCAGGCACTACATCCACATGCAGCAACCTTTAGTGGGAGAAAAATTGTTCCCAGAAACATGTCCAAGCCCCATAGCAAATTTCCCTTCATAGCTACTTGGCCAGAACTAGATCTTATGCCCTGCACACCCCAAATCAACCCCTGGCAAGAGGAATAAGTCCATGGTTAGCTTCTTCTAGTTTAAACCAAGCATCGGGTTCTCTTTCTTAAGGGCTGAAAACTGAAAGTTGGAGGATGGACTTAGCCCCAGATCCACCCCTCCTTTCCTAACAGTTTCACTCACTGCTCTTTTTCTGCACATGGTACAGAGCTTGATTAATATGTGTTGAGTTGATAAGGGACCAGCCATGTTAAAATACCGAATGAACTTCTTGGACCTCTGTTTTCTCTTCTGCAAAAGGAGGAATTTAATATAACTTAAGGCCGGCTATTACTGGCTTCAACTCCATGACTTTCTAATGAATGCAAAAGGTTCCCATACCTTAGGAGTACCTAGCCTGCCCAGGGAGTGGCTGTGACTCCCTGTGGAAATTGTCAGCTACTGATGACAAGAGGGGTAGCAGCCATCTTCATCAAAATCCAGCCACGGCTCAGCAGGCAGGAGTCTACATGCCTTCAAACCAGCTTTAGTTTCAGCTCAAGGCAGCAAATAAGACAAAGTCTTCCTAGGAATGCTGTCTGGCCCTGTCCATCCTGCCCAGGGAACCTTCGCAGGGTGAGGCAGTTAAGAGTTTATCACCATAAGCCATTGTTTTCACAGCACTGAGAGCTCTGGACTTTCCCAGGAATTCCACTGGAATGTAAACAGTCTTCAGATCCCAGGCAGAAACCAGCGGATTTCCTGAGCTGTCCAGAGTCCCATGTTGGATCCTAAAGATTTCATCTCTTTTGTTTTTGTTTTTTACCTTAAAATGTGTTTTTGCTCATTAGATAGACTTCTTTTTCTATCGCTAAATATTTTACACACCTGACATCAGTTAATATTAATGATCTGAAATGAAAGAATAAATCAACTGAATAATAATACTGTAATGAAGGTGTTATGCAAACAAGTCTCCATGTTTCTGAACTCTAGAAAGTGTCAGAAACACAAGCTCATCAAATGTCCACCTTTTCATTGTCTCAGCCAGGCATGGTGGCTCACGCCTGTACTCCCAGCACTTTGGGAGGCTGAGGCAGGCAGATCACCTGAGGTCGGGAGTTGGAGACCAGCCTGACCAACATGGAGAAACACCGTCTCTCCTGCCTCAGCCTCCCGAGTAGCTGGGATTACAGGCATGTGCCACCACAGTCTCTTGTGCTTCAGCCTTCTGAGTAGCTAATAGCTGGGCGTGGTGGCGCGTGCCTGTAATCCCAGCTACTCTGGAGGCTGAGGCAGGAGAATTTCTTGAACTTGGGAGGCGGAGGTTGCAGTGAGCCGAGATCTCGTCATTGCACTCCAGACTGGGCAACAAGAGCAAAACTCCATCTTAAAAAAAAAAAGAGATGGAGAATTCCAATTCTGAATTGTTGTTGTTGTTTAATGAAATACAAATTCCTCTCCTTCCTATGCCAGAGTGCTCTGCCATCCAGCACAGCCCTCAAGCAGAGTACTTCAAAGACAGATAGTCCACAGGAAGCCTGGGACTAAAAAGTTGATGTTAGTCAACTTGTGTGTTGATGATGACTGTAGCGCTTATGTTTTTCTGCCTCTGTCTCTGAGGTTCTTTCTGGACCATTTCATGGCTCAGGAACCACACCCTCCTTCCCCACTTCCTGCATGCATGGCATGGCCACGTATACTGATGCTCAATCTTGTGAAAAGAGCACTTCAGAGGCAGGAGGATCTGGATTTGAATCCTGGCTTGATCCTAGGCTGAACAGGACCAGTTCTGCTTTCTGACCTGGGGCAAGTTACCCAACGTCTCTGAGCAACTGTTTCCTTCGCTATAAAATGAGGAAAATGATACCACGTGGGATTGCTGAGAAGGTAAAAAGAGAAAGCACATGAAAAGCTTCTCAACATGACCTCTCACAAAGCAGTTCACTGTTCACTCCCTTCTCTCCTCTTAGCAGCTGCTGTTTCCTGGAGTTGCAAACCTTTCTAGGTGAGCTCATGTGAGAACATCTGAAACATTCCAAGAAGTAGTCCAGATGTAAAGACAGCCTTATTCTCGGCCAGGCGCAGCCTTATTAGAATGGTCCATCCTGGTAGAGAATCATCTGGCCCCTTAGACAACTATGACACCAGGAATCGGAGGAAACAAAGGTCCACTACAGGATGAGGATAGATAGACAAATGTTGATGTATTTCTTTCCTTTTTCAGTTTCCTTTTCCCTTGAATTGCTTTCAGATCTCTGAGACATCCCAATGTCATCTTCCTCTTTTAAAATCCTCATGTGCTCTTTTCCATGAAGGGCTGGTTGGCAGCTGCTGAGGCCCCAGGCTGGAGGGAACTCACAGGCTCATGGCGCACCAACCCCTAACTACAGCTGGGCAGGTGGGGAGGGAGGCTGCAATTTCATTCACTTCTTTGGATTGATATTTTGACACCTTCAGAAGCCTCTGTTAAAATGGAAATGTGGAGTCTGAGTGGTGTGGTCAAACTGGTATACCAGGACATTTTGGTGGCGACTCAAGTCTGATGAAGCTTTTCTAGTAACTTGTGCCTTCCATTTCCTAGGGACAAGAGTGAGTGAGGGATAAGGACACAAGATGGCAGCAGTTTCAGCCCCACTCCTACAATACTCTAAAAGTCTGCCCTTAGATCTTGGTATTCTTCTCTCAGGCAGAGGGCTTTAGAACATTAGAGAAGTAATATCCTGATACTTTTGCATTTGAAGGTAAGCCACAGTCAGGAAGAACAATGGGGGGCCCAGAAGCCCACCCCCAACCACTCCAACCAGGTACACCAAACAGTCTGGCTCAGACCAGATACAGCCACCTTGGGGATCCAGAGAGGCCTCCTACGGGGTGCAGTGGCTCGAGCCTGTAATCCCAGCCCTTTGAGAAGCTGAGGTGGGAAGATTGCTTGAAGTCAGATATTCAAGACCAGCCTGGGCAACATAGTAACATAGTGAGACCCCATCTCTACAAAAGAAAAAGAGAGAGAGAGAGAGTGAAAGAGGCCTCCTATCAGGAATCATGCTCAAGTTCTGATTCAATTTCAATGAGAGATCAGGGAGTAAAGAGGAAGAAGGAAGGAGGTTCCAGAAAACCCTAAGACTGGGATGTTGGGCTGCCATTGTTTGCAGGAATTACTCATCCGTGAGTCTCCATCTGGTTTCACCCACAGGCCTGTGCATTCTGTCTTGCTCTCTAGGAACCAGAACATCTCTGTGGTTCTTTGGACACAAGTACTCTATTTCAGGGGCTCTTAGATTTTTGTTCATTTTTAAAAAGGGATGATGATGGTGATTGCCTTAGGATTACTAAAATAAAAGCATTAAGAAACTCCCCCAAACTCCAAATACATCTGGAGTCATTCTTTCCTAATAAGGACAATATTTTGTTACCAAAAATGGTAGAGGGCTAGAAGGGCCCAAGTCTCAGGATAAAGGATAGTTCTTTACATTTAACTAATTCACATTCAGACACAAATTTTCCAAATTGATCTTATTTTTTTCATTTTGCCATGGATTAATAAAATTTTATCACAAATCACAACAGAGAATTAAGAGGTCCGTGTTTAAATCCAGGCCCTGATGCTATTTACATCCCCTGGGCAAAGCAGTTATTCTCTCTGCTTTCTGTTTTGTTATATCCTAAAGGAGAGAATTATATTAGTTGATTTCTTAAGCAGTTCTCACTTTCTTTGAGCTCCTATTTCTCTAATGTGGAAAACTGAGCTTTGCTTCCATCTCTACATAACCACATACTTCATCTAATATTTTATAACAAATATTGTTTCCCTGATTTCGCCATTTGCAGCCCAGATAACAACTCTTTTCCTAGGATTAGTGAAGGCTTGTAATATCATACAAAACCCAGTAATTTTCCCACTAATCGGGGAGTTTCCCAGAATTATCTGCCAAAGATTATTTTGGCATCTACAACTTTTTTACTTTTCCGTCATCAGTACTATCATCAACAAAAAATATTTCTTAAGCTAACAAGGAAAATACCGAACAAAGAGAATAAAGACATAATCGTAGAATGGGTTAAGGTTCAGACAGTCTGTTAGAGGGCAGTACTTTCCTCCAGTCATAACTACGTCAAGGACATGAGACAGGGATGATGGTGATTGGAACGACAGCTTTGAGGGTCACATACTGAAATCATTAGTGGACAGAGAAGCCAGTACCCCCTTCTGATCAATCCAAAATCTTCATAGAATAAAACAGGATTATGTAAGAAGCTAGTCTAAGGGGAGGGTGGCAGAAGTGAGACTTTACGGGGCCAGATGTCAAGGACATTTCACAAAATAAAGCCAGACCTTAGACCAACGCTGTGACTGGGGCCAATGTTGGCCCCCAGAGACATTTAGTCACCCCTGGAAACATGTTTGATTGTCATATCTGTGAAGGAGTGCTATTGCTAGAGAGCAGAGGCCAGAGACGCTGCTAAACATCCCACAGAACACCATCGTCCTGTAAACACAGAGCAGCCTGCCCAGTGAAGATTTATCAAGCCCAAAATGTCAATGGTGTTGAAGTTGAAAAATCCTGCACTGGAGTAAACTTGGGAGTGATCATGAGACTAAGAGCAAGAGATCATTTCACATCAGTGTGATAAACAAGGCAGAGGAGAGTGAGGAGGTACATGCCTTACTGAAATCTGGACACCTCCCATCCTTTACTGAGGCCCTAGAATCAGTCCTAAGAAGTACAGAAGATCTAGCATCCCGGCCAGGCCTGTTGTCCTGAGAGCAGAAGCAGGGAGTGGGGATGAGCAGAAGGAGCTACTTCTTTTCCTCATCAGTGCATTTACCATGGAAACCGCTGGTGTGAAGATGGCTAAGACTACACTGAATGAGAAGGAATGAGAGCGAGTGAGGTGAGGGCCAAGTTGCCAGACCGAGAGGAAAGCAAGGTGAGCAAAGTGTATCTGTTCCCTCAAGATGTGCAGTCCTAACTCCCACACTTTCCCCAGCTCAGAGCAGCTGCACTGTTAGAACAGGGCCATACCTCTGTCGGGGTTTAGCACACAAAAACCCCTGACCTGACGTGCTCTGAGTAACTAAGTAATCCCAGGGTAATTAGGTAGTCCCAAGGGAATCCCATAATTTAAAATTGTGGGCTCCTGAAGATCCTATTTGGTCCCTAAAATCTTACTATGATTCATTCTTTCCTTAATCAATATTTATTGAATTTCTATCACGTGCCATGCCTGTCCAGCAGGTGAGAAAACAATTGGAAGCAGAAACAGACATAGTCCTCTCATGCCTGGCACTTAGAGTCTTTCCGGATAAATAGTAAGTAAGCAAATCATCACACTAGTATCATAGCTGAAATGCATGTTCTGAAGACGTACGTACTATGAGGGGATATCATGGGGTGTCTGTTAGCCATGGGGGAATGGGGCAGCCTTTTTGTGAAAATGGGGTCAGAAAGGCCTTCTAACTAAGGGGGATTTGCTGGCAAAAAGGCTGTGAATTTACACTCTTGATTGTGTATCCAAGTGAGGTTGTAGGCTCAGGTGCAGCGACCCTCTGATGGGACTGGAAGAAGTTGCTATGTCCCCCCTGAAACAACCCCATATTCTGTCTTTCCAATCTCAGTGGAGGGTGACTCGGTTCCCAGTACTCAGGCCAAAAGTCTTGGGTCATCCTTGACTCTGCACTTTCTCACATCTCACAATGAATGAATCTCTACTTAAATTTTGCTGGTTCAATCTTAAGATTATGTGCAGAAACTGGCCATTTCTCATCAACTCCGCTATGTGTTCAGTGCAAGCCACCAGCACCCCTCACCTGGCTGGTTTCAGCAGCCTCCTAACTGATCTCCTGGCTCTGGTCCTTGCTCCCTACAGTCTATTCTGAGAATAGCAGCTAGCATAATTCTTTTAAAATGGATGTCAGATCACATTGCTTGTTTGTTCAAAATCTTCCAATGATTCCCTATTGCACTCGAGAGAGTAAAAGCCAAAGTCCTTGCTGAAACCCACAGGCAATTCACAATCCACCTTCCCGAATTATGTCCTAGGCCCCACCTACCTCCCTGCCCCCAGCTCGCTGGACTCCTCTATTATTCCAGACACACCCCTTCCTCAGGGCCTTGGCATGGGCTTCTTGCTCCCCTCGCCCGGAGTGCTCCTCCTCCCCATGGCCTCAGAGCTACCTCCTTCATGAACGGCAAATCTCTGCTCAGATGCCAGCTTCTCCATGACGTGTGCCCTGACTATCCAATAAAGTTACAACCTACCCCTCTGCACACGTCCCCCACTGCCATTACCCGCAGCCATTTTTTTCCATAGTACTTATTACTATTTCCCATCCTCTCTCTTTATCCGTCTTAGTTAGCTTATTCATTGTTTATCTCCGCCCCCGCCCCCTCAATTAGCATGTATGCTCTTAGAGGCAGAGATTTTAGTCTGCTTTGTTCACTGATATATTTGAGCATCCAGTAGAGTGTCTGGCATATACATATACATAGCATAGATAGATAGATAGATAGATAGATAGATAGATAGAGATGATAGACAGATAGATAATAGATCATAGATATGAAACAAAACAGGGCTATTCATTCCATTGCTATGTAGATTTAGAAATTAATATTTTAAATAAATCTTATGATTGTATAATAGTGAACACAATTAGATTGCATTGCACTCATTCATAAAAATAATCTTTTTTTCCAATATAAGCTTTTTTTTTTTGAAACAAAGTCTTGCTGTATTATTGTCCAAGCTGAAGTGCAATGGTGCCATCACAACTCACTGCAGCCTTGACCCCCTGGGCTCCAGCCATCCTCCTGCTTCAACCCCCTGAGTAGCTGGGACTAAAAGTGTGTCCCACCACACCCAGCCAAGTTTTTCATTTTTGTAGTGATGAGGTTTTACTTTGTTGCCCATGTCTCAGACTACTGGACTCGAGTGATTCTCCCACCTTGGCCTCCCAAAGTGTTGGGATTACAAACTTAGACCACCTCGCCCAGCCTAGACATTTAAATATAAAATTTCATTAATTTGATTTAAGCATGTCTTTGTTTCTATTTATTTATTCACAGCAAAGAGCCGTAGCATTTTATTACCATTACAAAAGTCAACCAATGATATTTTTATTGAAATATTCACACTGAAGGATGACTCAACATGTGAGGCAAAGAGGGATGTCTTTGGAGAAGGCACTTAAGGTAGACCATTAGCAAATTTTGCCGACTGGCTAAAACAAAAATGAGCTCGTTCAACCTGGCTGGAAACAGTCCTGTTAGGGGTGTTCTTCTCACTGTGTCCTGACTAAAAACCAGTGACATTAAGAAAGCATCACATTTCCCAAGTCAAGGGGTATCCCAGTGGGATGGTGCTGCTCTCAAAAGCCCTGTGTCCCTAAACACATCCATCCTCACAAGATCAGTTTCCCCAAGGGCTGGTTCCAAAAACAGTCTCAGGGTTGGCAGAAATCATTCAGGAAGCTTCTTGAAGACCTTCTCTTTATTTCTCAGTCTGACTTTCAGTTTGTCCCAGCTACCGTAAGCCTCTTCGGCTTCCCAAGGTCACTAGCAACGTCTACTTTTGCTAATCCCTTGGTTTTCCATGGCACTGGTTGTGACTGTCTGTTAGACTACTGGCTCCCCAGTTAACTGCGCCTTCACTTCACACTCCTTTCTTGAATCCGGGCTGGGCTTGTGACTTGTTGAGTAAGTAGAGGGCATACTCAAACTCTCTCCTGGTTAGAAAAAATCATCATCAATAGAGGGCAGCAGAAGGGATGCTGCGACAATTCTGGACTTAAGTCTTCAGAAGGTCTGGCCACTTCTGCTTTCGAGTTCTTGGGAGCTCTGAGCTGCATGTGAGAGGTTTAGCTACCCTGCCAGTAAGGCCACTGAAAGAGACTACACAGAGGACAGAGACTCAAGACTGCAGGCAGAGAGAAGCCCAGCCATCCCCGTCTCCACACCGATCTGCTGACCACATGAGTGGCCACCTGCAGGCTGGCAGAGGAACAGCCAGTCTAAGTCTAGCATTTTAAGCCACCAAAGTTTTGGGGTAAGTTTTTCAGCATCATTTGACAACCAAAAACATTGGTCATTCACAGATGCCTTTTTTCTAAGTACAAGACAATTATTCAAATGCAAAGAAAATATGGCAAACATTTCACCACCACAAACTTCTCAGTGAACAGCCGAACTGTATCGGCTGAAAAGAAATAAAGCCACATCTCTTAATTCATAAATATCCATGATTCTTTTTCTATGACTCTTTAATGCCAGTCCAAGACCAGTCAGCTTCTGATAGTCTTAGGGACTGGCTTAATTCTCACTTAGCCAGAAGCCATCAAATGGAAGCCATCAAAATGAATTATCCACTACTGGATACCTGATGGTAAACAAGATTGCTCTCACTTTTCTAGGATGTTGTTATTTAATTTTCCCAAATCATTTCTTCTTATCATCCCCCATAATGAGAAACAAAAAAATTAAACTGGTTAAGATAATTTTTTAAAAGCCTGTAACTAGAATTTGAATCCCCATAATCTGCAAAATATAGTAAACAGTTTAACTGCTTCCTCAATGTAAAACAAAATCCTATAAAATACAACACCGTCTACATGGTAGAGATGATTTCTTCTTATCTGAGGAAACGAGTAATTGGGAAGCAGGTATTGTTCAGTTAAAACACAGTGGTCTTTACATGGTTTCCAATTTTGCATAGTCAAAAGGTAGTCAACCACAACACAAGCCTTCCAGATCCAAATCCTGTCTTCACATAAACTTTCTTGGATCTGTTCTTGATCTTCTTAGGGAGAGGGTGAAAGTCCACATCTATCTCTGCTAAGTCTTGGCAGGTTTTCCCATCTGAAAGTTTCCTGCTGTAGCTTCAGGCACACATTTGGCCTCCTCTCATTTCTGCACAGGGTGGCATTGGAGTACAAGGCGGGAGGGGGCTCTGATCTCCACTCGTCTAGTCCGCTAGAGAATACTAAGTATTTGTATATTCGTCCCCTTTCCTCTTGCTTTTCCACTCTTCTTCAATCCTGTGCTGTAGGGTTTCAATACAATGCTGGACCGCCACATAGATAAATCAGTACTGTGCTTCTGTCTGGGCCATGCCTGACCTTTGAGACTGCACCATCTGGATGGTTTTGGGAACATCAATGTTACAGTCAATATCTTTCTCTCTGATCATGTCAATAAGAATATCAATTGCAACGAACTTCCCTGTCCGGCCAATTCCAGCACTGGAGTGCACCTCGACCAGCCCTGCCTCCATGATGCTCTCCTGCTTATGGTGCTATCTCCTCCAGGAAGTCCAGCACACTCCTGAGGTCGCTGGGCACTCTGTGGTCTGGCCAGGTCTGAAAGTGGTATTGCCAGACCATCTCTCTGTATTCCCCTGGAGTAGAGCTTGTCCAACCTTGAAAGTTTGCGTTCTCTTAGCATACAGTCATGAGCAGCGCTTTCTTCGACGTTCCTAACACACGTGACCCCATAGTCTTTTAGAGCACTCTCATCAGGCCAGTATTCGACACATTTACTCTTTCCTCTCTCCGCTTCTTTCGTTGTCATGACAATCACTCGGGAGTCTTCTTGGAACACCATCCGCCAAAAGTCGTTCACTGTGTTTTGCAGGCAGCCTTGTGTGGCAATGTAATTCTTTCTGGCCTTTGAATTGTTGACTTGGTTTCAAATTCAGGCACGATGGCATTTGCATTGACGTCATCTGAAATGGGTTCATTGGGATCACCGTAGTGTGGGACAACACTGGTACCATCAAAGGGAAGGCTGTTTTTCTATTTTTTTTCTTGCCATTGACCCTTTTTTTGTCTGTAATCTGCACCCCTGTTGTTGCAGTGTCTCAAATTCTTCCCACAAGCATTGTTTAACGTTACCTCTGGTCTCAGCTAATTTTCTTATTTCTTGAACTCTACTTTCTATGTCAGCAGCATTTATACGAGTCATGTTAAGGGGCTGCTTGGTCATAGTCCTGGACCCAGTGTTTCCACCATAGGATTCTTCTTCTAATGTTCCACAAGATCTGTCAAGGAGTCAACCCATCCTCCGTGTCCACCAGCGCCGTGTTTCAGCTCCTGACAGCGAATCCCGACATGGGTCACTTTAGACCTGCAGTCATTGCTCTCCCTTTTGTCATCACCGGTGCGCACAGAGAGAACAAAATCTCCAGCATGGCTCTGACTCTCTCATACAAGAAAGCTACCATGTTTTCCTTTTTCAGTTGATAATTTCTCTGCCTCTTTCCAAGAGAGGTGTTCGTGGAACCGCCTTTCAGAGGTAGGATCTGCGCAGTTCAGAGGATACTGAAGCTCAGTAACATCCCCATTCTTCTTCTTTAATTGCCCGTGATGTTCCATGTAATACTGGACTAACTCAGCCAAAGTGGCAAACCTCTCCCCTCCACACAGGCCATAGTAACCACCAGTGTTCTGAATCTTGATGTGGGTGACAGCTCCATTTCTACTAGTGGAAAGTGTGACGTCTCCAGGGTTACTTTCACTAGGCCTTGCCAAAAACTGCCATCAACTCCGCTTGTCAACAGTAGGTTTTCTGCCTCCACACCAGTGCTATTTGGGTGAAACCATTTTCTCAGAGCCCCAGTTTCCTCCATTCTTTCCTTTCTATAAATAAGGATAGTAGGCTGGACACGGTGGCTCACACCCGTAATCCCAACACTTTGAGAGACTGCGGCAGGAGGATCGCTTGAGCCCAGGAGCTCAAGGCCAGCCTGGCAAAAAAGCGAGACCTCATCTCTACAAAAATGCAAAAAACTAACCAGGCTTGGAGGCTGTGGCGGGAGGATCACTTGAGTCCAGGAAGTTGAGGCTGCAGTCAGTTGTGATCACACCACTGCACTCCAGCCTCCTTTCATTTTATTTTTAATGAACAGAAATCTTTTTAAAATGGAAGTGGTTTGTCCTTGATGTCTCATTTTCCTTACTAATAAATAAACCCAGAGAACTATTTGCAATGGTGTAGTGTTTAGAACAGGCTTCAAAACAGAGAGGGCCTATTTTGTTTCTGTTTGAAGCCACCCTTTGGACAAAACATCTGGTAACCTCGGGTGGCCCATGAAGCAATCGGCGAGATCTGAAGGATGAGAACAGTGCGTTCTTTGAAATTCCTCTGACAAGCAGACAGTCCCTCCTTCCTTCAAACCATCCTCAAAGGGAAGTGTGTCGGCTTGGGCAGTAATGAGATGATGTGGGAATTCCCCTGTCCCTTTGGTTTACTTTACAGACAAACTTCATTAGGGTTAAAGATGGGTCATTCCCATCCACAGATTCCTTCACTTGAAATCAAGACTTCTTGGGAAATATAAATTTGGAGAATAGGTAAAAGTGAACTATAGTTCCCCCAAAACCATTTTTTTTTTAAAAATCAGGTGGTATTAAAAATTGCTGTTTTTAATACCAATCACCAATAGATGGCAGCACGGGATTCGTCTTCGCCCATAAGCAGCTTCACCCCTGCTTTTCCTGGTGAAGGTACACGGACAACCTCAGCCCCTTTGACGCTTTTGGTGTCATCAGAGAGCAAATTGAGGTGTGCAATAAGATCTTTGGGTTACCCCCCTCTACTCTAGGTACCTCAAACCACAGTCACCAATCAACTGTGGTACTGTGACCTGGAAAAACAGCAAGGAAACTAAAAACAAAACAAAACAAAACAAAAACCCATCCTGTGAGCTTGGCAAGGAGAACAAGATCATGCCACACATGCAGTTAGCAAACTAAATTGAAGATGGATTCTGTTCAGAAGAGTCAAAAAACAAAAAGAACAATTTTTGTGAATTGCATTTTTAAGATCACTGTGTCTAAACACTGAAGCTTCAACATAAATACTCCTGGGCGATATATTCTGACTTCACCCTTGCAGTTCCTTCCAGTTCCAAAAACCTCTGATCTGTGAATAGAAAAGTTTCAGCAGATAAGTTTCCAAGAGAATGAAACTATTTCTAGATACTAGGCTAGTAGCTATATGTATTAAAACACAAAAATAAACAAAAAGACCTTCATGCTAATCAAAATATTTTTTAACAGAAAGGAAGCCAAAACCTATCAGACCCAACCCACTAGAACTGTTTTTTTCCAATGGACATAGCGATAGATTTATGTTTTGGAAACCAATTATGTAGGCCATAACACCCGTTGTAGAAAGAATAGAATAGAATAGAATAGAATAGAATAGAATAGAATAGAATAGAAGAACAGAACAGAACAGAATAGAATAGAAGAATAGATCAGAGTGCATCACATCCTACAGGTTTGCAAGGTAAAATGTCTTGCTTTACATTGTAGGCCAAAGAAAACTTGCAAAACTCTACCATAGAGAACAGCACTTGTCTTCAACCTTTGTATCTTCCACAGCCCAATGCCAATAAGTTCCTCACCATCAAAACATCTAACTGGACAAACAGAATTTTTGGTAGGTTTGAGTGGCACCAAGCTCGAATTGCATTAATCTCTTCTCAATCATTGAAACACAAATATGGAGAATTCGTTTATTTATCATTTTCTGCATATCTATGCTTTTCCAAGACAATCCCAATTTTTGACTTTTGTTCTACTCTTCCATAAGCATATTCATATTGATGATGTTGTATGTCCTGAATTTCAGTTTGGAAAATGGTGTCCCTCATTAAATCAATGGATGTGGGATAAAAACTTCAATGTCTAAAGGGGCTGGGTGGGTAGAATAAAGGAAGCAACCCAGAAATAGAAAAGGATTAGAATGTGTATTTTATAGAAGATCTATACATTTTTCAAAAATTAATAATAACATTAAAAAAGGAAAATGATATTGTGCTGGGTAGAAGAAATTAGGTCTTCTCTGGACCGAATTTTGTCTCTTCAAAATTCATAGGTTGAAGTCCCAGCTCCCAGTGTGACTATATTTGGAGACAGGTATTTAGGAGGTAGTTTAAGGTTAAATTGAGGGCATAAGGGTGGGGCCTTAATCCTGTATGACTGGTGGCCTTATTAGGGGAAGAAGAGATCTCTCTCTCTCTGTTTCTCTCTCTGTGTGAACATGCACCAAGGAAAGGCATGTGACCACATTGCAAGATGGCAAATGTCTGCAAACCAGAAAGACAGCCTCACCAGAGAAATGAATTGGCCAGCTCTTTGATTTTTGAGTTCCCAGCCTGCAGAACTGTGAGAAATAGATTTCTGTTGTTTAAACCACCCAGGCTATGATCTTTTGTTACAGCAGCCTGAGCAGACTAATGTGAGGCCTTAGGCCTGGGTACGCCCAGGACCCTCCAAGGGGCAACTTCAGGATGAATGAAGCACGGCCGATTGGACGAAGCACAAACTCATTGGGGTAAATATCTGAAGTCATTTAAGTATCAATCCTCATCAGGGCTCTGAAGTCCCAGAGCAACCTGTAACAGGATATTCATTCATTGAACAAATATTTCAAGAGTACAAGATTAAAACTAGTTTGACTGTGAGTCAAGTGGGCCAAAGAACAGTGACTTGGGGAGCATAGAAAGAAAATGTGAGCAATTCCAGAAGAATGGGTGATCTCCAGAGTTTCAGAATGAGAGTCTCAGCACTCCCACACCCATGGGCCTGGGAAGGAACTGGCATCAGCAGGGCAGGGACCATAGCATGGGCTTTCAATTTCATCTTCTCGTCCTGCTCCAAGTCATTTTCTCTCATGTTCTAGTACAATTCTAATATTATTTGATTTAAGCCTCATGGTTTTCAGAATTTCTTTTATGTTTTCAATAATTATTTTTTAAGTACACATGTAAGTACACTGGTGAAGAAAACAGATGAAAATTCTTGTGTTTGTGGTATCTTTAATTCGGTAGATAATAAACAAAGTAAGTAAAAAATGTGAGATGGCAGAAGGCTGTAATATGCATTGGTAGTATTGCTTGAGCATATTCAATTCTGCTGAAGAAGAAAGCAACTGAAATGGGTGAAACTCATATTTAAGTATAGGAAAATAAGTGAGCAGCATGAGGGACAGGTTAGAAAGATCAAGTGGAGCATGTGTACACGCACAGGGGCAGGAAGGAAAGGCAGCGCCAGGATACCTGATCTTCATGACACTGTGATACATGTGAGACACTTGGTATTCATGAGTTCTTTATTTGGCTACTCATTTGTGAAATTTATTCTGACCTCGAGTGACGTTTGCCCCCAAAAACCAAATACAATCTTGGTTGCTCAGCAGGTTAATTGGCAAGCACCAGCCACCGCCATGTGCTGGAATCTGTTACCGTTTCTGTCTGCTGAGACTCCACGCTCAAAAGTTCAATGTTGGGCCGGGTGCAGTGGCTCACACCTGTAATCCCAGCACTTTGGGAGGCTAAGATGGGCAGATCACCTGAGTTCAGGAGTTTGAGACCAACCTGGCCAACCTGGTGAAACCCTGTCTCTACTGAAAAATACAGAAATTAGCCAGGCATGGTGGTGGGTGTCTGTAATCCCAGCTACTTAGGAGGCTGAGGCAGGAGAATCGCTTGAACTAGGGGGGAGGATCACGTGAACCAGGGAGGAGGAGGTTGCAGTGAGCTAAGATCACACCACTGCACTGCAGCCTGGGGGACAAAGTTAGATTGTATCTCAAAAAAAAAAAAAAGTACAATGCTGGTCCTAGTGAATACCAGGAATGGCTGATGTGGTACGGAAGGGAAGAGACATCTGAACATTGTCCTGGTTAGGGTTTTTACCCATTTGTGTGCTGTGTGAGGCATGTTAACTCACCCCCTACTTCTTCAGTGTGAATTTTGAGTCAATTTAATAAACTATATGATTTGATCACCTTCATTTGATCTGTGATCTCTTCTGGGAGTTTGCGTAATTGTGGACTCAGAGGCTGCCTTTGATTGCAATAAAATAATTTCCCATGTGCCAGTGATTGAAAAAAAAAAAGTATAACAGCATCCAATATAAAGCATGGAAGGGAGCTAGGGAGTTTGGGGGATGGGTTTCCATTTTAAATAGAGTGCTCAGGGAAGTTCTGATTGAGAAGGTCCCATTTGAGCAAAGACTTGAAGGAGGTGAGGAAGAAAGATATGTAGATATCTTGTGGAATATCATTCCAGACCTGGGGAACCACAGGTGCAGAGGTCTCAGCCATGAGTTTGCCTGGCCAGCTCCTGCAGCAGGAAGGAGGCCAGTGTGGCCACATGGAGTGAGCAGGGTGGCAGGAACTAAAGTTTGAAGTTACTGGCCTTATAGGCCATTGGAATAACTTTGGCTTTTACTCTAAGATGGCTTTCCACTGGACAGAAAAATGGTCATATATATATATATATGTACATATTATATATATATACATATATATATATAATACTTTAAGTTCTGCAGTACATGTGCAGAACATGTGGGTTTGTTACATAGGTATACACGTGCCATGGTGGTTGACTACATCCATCACCCCGTCATCTACATTAGGTATTTCTCCTAATGCTATCCCTCCCTAAGTCCCCCCTCCCCCGCTAGGCCCCAGTGTGTGATGCTCCCCTCCCTGTGTCCATGTGTTCTCATTGTTCACCTCTCACTTATGAGTGAGAACATGCAGTGTTTGTTTTTCTGTTCTTGTGTTAGTTTATATTTTTATGTGATCAGTCTGGCTGCCGTAAACCAGAAGGGAATAGAGAAAGATTGTGGAGGTCAACTATGAGACTAGTGCAATGATCCAGGCAAAGATGACAACTCAGATCAAGATGATAGCAGTAGAGGTAGAAAGAAGTAATGAGACTCTGGATACGTTCTGAAAGTGGAGCCACTGGGATTTGCTGTTGGATGTTGGGGAGAAACAAAGGCAGGAGTCAGTGATGAATCCAAGGATTTGGGCTTCAGCAGCTGGAAAGATGGAGATGTCAAGAATGCAGGAGGGAGAGATTTGGGAGAAGTTCGTGTCATTTTACAGGAGAAGCAACTGAAACTTAAATAATTATCCGAACTCACGTAGGAAGTTAGTTACTCAAGCCAAGAATCGATCCAAGCCAGGCCATTTCCAAGTTCATGTGTGTGTTTTCTCTCTCAAGTCCCCGAGAAGAGTATCCAGGGAATAATGAGAGCTGAGTGGATGGAGCGGCTTATTCTGCCTGCCATGGGGTTCAAAGGTTTCACAGGTGTAGCTAACTCAATTATTGCTAGAAGTGGGAATACAATATTTTCACTGTGTTTATTGTTATGCAAATACGCATGTGCAAAGATGGGTCTGCATTGCCCCTCTGTTGAGGAGGAGGCACTGCCCAGATGCTGCAGACATTGCTCCCGAGTGATGCAGTGAGGCTGGTGTGGGGACAGTAGGAGGAAGCTGGAAGGTGGAATGGGCAAAGGCTTCTGCCTGGTGAAGATCCCCTGGCACTGCCATGCACAGGAAGCAAACAGAGAGGATGAAATCCCTTCTCCCTCCTTCTGCCTTCCAGTCTCTCCTCAGAGTCCTTTGGGGCGGACCCAACAGGGAGCTAACACGGGGATAATAGGAATGTCAGAATTCAGCCTAGCATCAGAAAACAGAGTATAAACAGCTTAGCCTGCAGCTAAGAGACACTAGGGTATCAACCACTAATGCAGTAAAATGGGAATAATAATACCTGCTTTAAAGGTCACATTAGATTACATGTGTAAAAATACAGTGTGCTTTGTATTCAAAATAACATTATTGACAAAGGCTCTAGAAGGTTTATTGGGCTGGTTGTAGAGGATCAAACCAATATACAGGATGTTGACATTCTGCTTTTTAGCCACTAACTTGTATATACATAAGCAAGTAAGGTAAAAATAACTTTAACCTTGAGCTTTAATTTTGGAACAGCGTTGAACTGCTTTGTTATAGACGCTTGTAACCAGGGTAAAAGATGTCCAAGGTCCTGATTCTAATGACTGTGTTTGTGAGGCCCCTTCCCCCAACATGTAGGGAAGTTTTCCAATTCTGGAAAAATCCCACGTCTTAGCTCTGGGAAAGGAGCTAACTCAGACTTGCTTCTGCTCAGCAGGGAGACTGGAAAAACTGGATTATTGGATGAGGGTGCACATATGTTACATTGCTGGAACAAGCCACTGTGAAAAACTGCTTCGTGCTGTGTTTATTGTTTATGGTAGACATTGATGTTTATATTGACTTTTTTTCAGAGCAATTTTGTTACATAGCTTCTTAAACACATTATATTTCCACTTCTATTGATTCAGTTCACGGAAACAAATCCTGTATTAACATGTGGTTGATCCCCAAAACTTTGCATTTGAATTATGACATTTATTTTTAAGAAGCATTTCTTTTGTTTTCCAAAGGGATCTTCATTTTGTATTTCCTGAGATTTCATGTGTTATAGATTATATTGACTTACTCATTCCACAAATAATAATTGAGAGCTTACCATGTGCCTGATCCAATGCTAAGTGATCAACCAAAAAGTGATTGTCCTTGCCTTCGTGGAGGTTATAATCTATTGAGAAAGATAAGAGATAGATATATAAACACACAAACACAAAGGTTCTCTGTGAGGAAGGACTCTGTGAACTAGGATGAAGAGCACAGGCACTGAATTTAGCATCTAAGTTTAGAGAGGTCTCCTAAAAAAATAATGTTGAAACTATGAGCTAAAGGACATGTCCAGCGCATGATGGGTGGGTGGGTGCTTTGGTAGACTGAGGGTAGAGGAGAGACTACAAAATGGTCCATCAGTATGGCTGAGATGCAGTGAGAGGCCTTGGAGAGTCTAGAGAACAGCCAGATGCTCCCTGTGTGCATTTTATTCTAAAGTCAACAGGAAGCCTTGAGGGGGCTTAAACAATGGAGTGACATATTCCACTTTCACATTTGTGTGAGGAATGGATGATAGTGCAGAAGTGATGGAGGAATTTAATTAAGAGGATGCTGCAGTGGTCCAAGCAGTATCACCCTGTGTCTGTCTCCAGGGATGGACATTCACATAGAGAGAGAAATTATCATGGCTTGGACTGGGGGAAGAGTGGTAAAGATGAATTGAATTGGACTGAGCTCTATTTTGGAAATCTGATCTGCAAGACTTGGTTATTGATTGCATTTAGAGGAGGATATTCCTGGGTTCCTTGCTTCTGCAATTTGATGAATGGAAAAAAGAATTTCTGGAAGAAAGGACTTATGGCAAGAGAAAAAGTGAAGGAGAAAAAGCCAAAAAAGATGTCAGGAGTGAAAGGCTTTGTACAACCAATCGATGCACATACAATCGAAAGAAATGCATTCCCATATAAAAAGGGCTCATACACAATAATCAGTGGTGATAGACTGACTCATGGAAGGCAGTATGTATCTTTTTACTAAGAACTGAAATTTCTGTAGCAACAACTGAAAGTAGGGCCACTAGTTTTTCTCTACAAACTTACTTTGGTGAATTCACTGTCATTTAAAAAAGTCAATGCCCCTTGGCTTTAGAAATGAAAAAAAATCTCAAAGAACAATTATTTAATACAAAATTTCAAGGCATATAAAAGGTAATCCTTTGGTGTCAGTTTGCTCAACACAAAGTCATAATTATTATATCTTGGAAAAGAAAGAGCCTCTGTTAGAGATGATCTGTGATTTTTAGAGATCAGATTGATTCAGAAAACGGCAGAGTCAATATTTGAATCCAGAGGAAAATAAGAGTTAAATGAGTCAGGACAGATGATCAGAATTATCTGGAGACAAACTATCCACTTTCAGGTTTCAATAATCCCAGCTGGCTATGTTCCCCAGAGTCATTGAAATACCGTTCCATGCTTTAATTTAACTGTTTGGATAGGGTCATAGGCTTTGTAATAAGCTCTCTAATTTAAGTAGATCAATAAGATCATAATTACAGGTACTCCTTCAACAGTCTCTACTGTAGACTCTGAAATGACAGAGAAAACCTTTCTATGATAACTAACTGCCAAAACAAAAACTCAAACCTTCTAATTTGATTTCAAAGATATTTCCCAGTATTAATCATGATAGACCAAACCATTAACTCATAATGGGATAAGGCTTTAAACACAGAAACTGTCATTCACTGAACTTGACCATAAAATAAATGGTTTCTAACATTTTATTTTCAATATAACTTGGTTTAACATAGGTTATTTGTCACGTGAAAATCCTAGCTGATGATGCCTGCAGATGAAAATAGGGTGGTGAGAGTTTGGCCTTTGACATAGAAAGCTCTGTTTATGGAGACACTTCTTAATGGTTCAGAGCACGGACTCAGGGCTTAACTGCCTGGGTTTGAGTTCCAGCTGCCCTTTCTTACCACCGCCAAATTTCTACCAGTGTGATCTTCACTAAGTTGACATCAACACTCTGCACTTTGGTTTCTTCATCAATGAAGATAATAATCTACCCAACCCTAGGGTCTTGTATGGTTTAAGTGAGGTAAAGTGTCTTAACGGGCTTATGACGTGCTCCTTCCGTGTAAGCACTAACGCTCTGGGTGACTGTGTAAAAGGTGGTGTTTGTTTGGGTTGTAGCTCTTCACAAATGAACCACAGGAAGATGTGGTGACTTGATATGAGCAAATACTTGTACCGAATTCTTTTTCAAACCATTCCTGGGGTGTATTAGAACCTAAACATAAACAATATGAAAAGACCTGCCTTGCAAAATATTTGATGTGATTTGGATCCTTTTGACTCTACTATCTTTTACTTAGCTGATGAATGATATTCACATTTGAGATGCTTATCCAATTTAGGTATTATTTGAAGAGCTTAAAAAAGCAATACATGATGGCTGATATTTTAAGAATTAATTTCGTATTTATCATGACTGTCATATGCACAGCACTTTGCAAGCCTTATGGAAGAGATGCAAAAATCTTAAAATATGATTGCTTAGGCCAAAGTAGCTTATAGTCTTAAGGAGAGGTGGATATATATTCAGAAGGTAAATTGAACCAAGCTGGGTGGTGGCAGTGTTAAGTGTAACTAAAATTAAAGCTTGCCAGTCTCAGATGCCCAATTATAATGCTAGAGTTACAGCCTTGCAATTACTTTTAAGCCCCATGGATATGCCAGAAACAGAAAATCTTCCTGGGGTCTGTGGCAGTAGGTATGGGCAGGAGACCAGGTCTTATAGAAGAGGCTGCTTTTGAATTCCATCCAGTGGTGTGGCAGTGGTGAGGCGTCTACCTACCTGACTGGCCTTGGAGAGTAGGATAAATAGCAGGGATATTTCTTGGATACACTCTGATTTTTAGGAGCTTATTATCTCATCAAAAGATGAGTTGCATGCCCTCCAAAGCTGATCATTTCATTCCCCACTTAAAGCCTTTGAATGTCCTTCAGGACGAAACCACAGTCCTTACCAAAGCATGTAAGATATGGACGACTTGTTCCTGTCAGCAATAGCTAGGAGTGCTTTCACCTGCAAGTAATAGGACATTCAATCAACAGTGGCTTCAACCAGTGCTTCTTAAGCTCTAGTACACCTTCCGATCACCAGAGCTTCTTATTAATATGCACATTCTGATTTAGGAGGTTGGGGTGGGGGCCTGAGATGCTGCATTTCTAACAAGCTCCCAGGTGATGCTGATTCTGCAGGTCTAAGGCAAACCTTGTGAATAGCAAGAACTTAAAAGGGGCTATAAAAGATGGAGGTTTCTGCCTCTCATATAACAAGAAATCTGAAAGTTGTTCTACACTTGATTCAGAAGATCAAAATGTCAGTGCTCTGGGACTGGCAGATCAGGGATTGGCAAACTATGCCCCACAGGCCAAATCTAGCCCAATGATTGCTTTTGTAAATAAAGTTTTATTGGAACACAACTGTACTCACTTGTTTATGGATTGCCTATGGCTACTTTCACACTAAAATGTTAGCACTGTGACAGAGACGATACCACCCACAAAGCCCAAAATGTTTACCTTCACCTGGCCCTTTATGAAAATAGTTTGCTGACCCTCGGCTTAGATATCATTATTTGCCTCTGATCTGGGCACCTTTCCTCTCCAAACTCAGTGAGGACTCTGTTAACCAGGAAGAGAGGCAGGAGGAAGCCATGTCTGAAACGTGACTCTCTCCCTCACATCCTGCCATCCTCTGGTGTAGATTCACCTTGCAGCCATGACAACCGCGGGCAGTTCCCCAAAGGTACCATGCCTCACTGTGGCTTCAGAAAATGTCATGTGGGTTTTGAGGACAATGAGATCAGAATGTTTCCCTAAAACAATATAGAGGCTTGTAGTCTGGGCAGGTAACTATGGGGACGACATGGAGGGTGGCCTCAGGTTCCAAGCTAAAGCATTTGGACTTACAAGTCATAGGGGTGGGCAGTGGCAGCCTTGGAGATTTGTAAAGCATGAGGTCAGTTTAGTGCTTTACGCATGTAACTCTGAGAATACTGGGCAGATGACCTATTTATTAGTCTGTTACGACTGACATGAAATACCACAGACCAGGTGGCTACGACCACAGAAATTTAATTCATCGCGGTTCTGGAGTCAAGAAATTCAGATCGAGATGCTGGAAAATTTAGTTTCTGGTGAGGCCCTCTTGCTGGCTTGTAGATGGCCATCTTTTCTCTGTGTATGAGCAGAGAGAAAGTAGTGTCTCATTCTCTTCCTATAAGGACACTAGTCCTATAAAATAGGGCCCCATCCTTATGATCTCATGGAACCACAATTACCTCCAAAAACACCCTGTCTCTGAATACAATCACATGGGGTTAGGGCTTAAACATATGAATCTGGGGTGAAGGGAACATAATTCAGTTCACAACAGCTGCTGGAGGGAGAAATGTGTGCAAGGAGACAATGGACCTATCCTTGAAATATTAGAGACTGAGAATACAAGGCCTGATCTAGAAAACTGGGCTCTAAGAATGGAAAGGAAGGAATGGGTGACAAGACAGAAATTGTTAAAAAAAAATCAGTAGGTCTTGGTAACTAAATATAGTCAAGCAAAAGTGATTGTGTCTGACAGCTATGTTTAAAGCACAGTGAGTAGGGAATGGAGTCATAGTTAACAGAAAAATGAAGACATGGGGACCAGAAAGTCTTTGGGCAAATGCAGTGGTTTGGAATCTATTTAGTCTGAGGTGAGGTTATCCAGGTGTATTTGGAAGACTATTAATTCATCTTCCCTGAAGTAAATGCTACCTAACACACCTTTTATCAAGAAGTTGTGAATATTGATTTTTTTTTTCAAAAGTCGTTGCGCCCTTCCCTTGAGACCCATGTCATCATTTGTAAGAATGAATGTCAGGTTCTTCATTATCTATTCCTAGTCCTGCATATTAGGATTTAAGCCAACTTCTCTTATTCTGATCAGTGGGGATGTCTTCATCACCACAACCTGTTACACATAAGATTCCCTAAAGAAATAGTTAGAGGACATTCATTCACACATGCATTCAAGCAATATATACACAGTAAATGTAAGACACAATTCTGGCACTAGGGATTTAAAGGTGTCTAAAAAGGACTAATTTTAGCTACATTGAAAGTGAGCTTTATAGTTCTATGAGCTTTCTAGTTTTAAAGGTGCTTACTCATTTTCTCATGTAAGCTTTCACTTTCTTAAGTTTTCTTTAACTGTCAGGAAAGAAATGAGACAGCATTCTGAGAAGGATCTAGATATGCCACAACGAACCTTCTGAAGGAGGCTGATAGAAGGGACAACCCGCCAAGCCTGGGAGTTGACCTGACAGCCCTGCCCACGAGAAGCTGGCTAAGACAGCACAGTAGAGCTGCGGCCTGAAGATTGGAGTGTGAACACTGCACAAAGCTATCACCACCGAGTCTTATATTTGCCTTATTTGTGAAGACCATTGCACTCGCACACCAACAAGAGCTCACCCCAGCTGGCCTAAGCTATGGAATCTACAGTCCTTGGAAAAAGAATTAAGTCAGAAAAAAGACCTTCAGGATCCTTCCAGCTGTTTCCTATGAGTTATCATTCTTACATTATAGCCACTTCAAAATACTTTTTTAACTTCATGCTATGAATTCCAAACATGTTTAAGGGTCATTTCTGCCTTTGGTAGGATATAAGACCACTTGTGCCACCGCGTTCTCTTAGTTGGCTTTGATATTTCCTTTCATGCATGCTCTGTTTTCCAGTAAAATAACCCTATGCCAGGGCCTCTGACTAACTCTACTTCAGAATTAACTAATATTTGCTGTTTCCACGTGGCAGGTGTGATGTTAGGCCAGGTGCTATGAGTTAAACAAAGATACATGAGACCTGGACTCTGCCCTTAAATATGCAAAGCAGCCAAGGGCTGGTGGTTAAACTCTGGACTCAGACAGACCTGGGGTGGAATTCCAGCTTCTCTACCTACCAGCTTGGGCAAGTTATTTATATTCTTTTAAATTCCTTTTTTTCCCCCTCTCTCCACAAGTGGGCATGATAATATGTACCTCATAGGCTTATTGTGAGAATTAATTAAATAATAAAGTACAAGGCCACAAAGATTATTCCTATTATCATTATTTCCATAGGGAAGAGAATGTTTGGACTTTTCCTTCTGATCCCTGCCTTTCTTTTTTCATTCTACCTCTTAACTGCACAGAACTCCTCTATTTTCTTTTAAGAGAAGAGGGAAAGGCACTCTAATGAAGATCTGAGTATAACCTTGACTGTAGATGCACAGAGACAATAGGAAATGATGTCATACCTCTATTTAATCTGCATTGGTCCTGTTTTCATCTCCTCATTTCTGACCTTTGAGAATCATTTGTTGTAGAAAAGGACAAATAACATGATTACATCGCTGATGATTAGTCTTGAGGCATTCACTCAATAAATATTTATTCTGCGGTTTCTTGGTGCCAGGTTCCGAGTCAGTGCTAGAAACAGAGTGGTGGACATGACAGCCACAGCCTCTGACCTCGTGGAACACACAGCACAGCAGATGGCAAACACGTGCCAGGCGCAAGAGAAAGCTCTGGAAGTGAATGCGGTGGGGCTTTGCCTAGGCTCTCAGGCAGCACCATGGCCTTCTACCACAGTGGCACTTGCAGGTACCTGGTGAGTCTCCTGTGTATGGTGTCAGGCACACTATGACCTTCTACCACAGTGGAAGTGCCATGTACATGGTGAGTCTCCTGTGCTTGGTGACAACTCTCAATTGCCCGAACTGGAAACTTGGGGTGAAATACATAACTGAAAGCTTGCAGATCTATACAAGGGATTAGATAGTAGAATATTGAAATCCATTGATATCATTGATTTTAAATTGAAAAAGAATTACAAAAGAATGTGCGTTAAGAGATGGCTTTAACTTCTCCAACCCATTTTCCAACTAGAAATGTTAACACCAAAAATATTATAATCTGACAATGGAGGATAATGGCTGATGTTTCTTGTGCCTTCCTCTAGTCCTCAGGATGACCCTGGAAAGTCAACTATGAACTTGGATTGTAAATAGTGTGGTATGGTTGGAGGGCATCCACTTCACCAACTGGATACAATGGCTGGAGATGCCCTGAATTTGCAGTTAACAGGGTTCAGCTGGTCTCCATGAAAATGGTAGTTCCATTGGTCACGGGGTCTGTGGCGATTTCATATAAAAATGGCATCCCACTGCTTAGCTATCTGGCAAGGATCTGATTGCTGTCCTTTGGCATTCAGGATGATTGTCAACTCACAGCTGAACGTGGCTGGGGTAGGGGTGAAGGACTGAGGCCTGGTATTACACCCATTCTCCAAATGGAATGAGTCCAGTGCTGAGTCGGGTCCCAATTGACCCTTGTACCTAACTCACCCTGTGATGACAGACACTGCCCCTAACCACAGTTTGAAGATGTCTCAAACAGTGGCTAAAGCAAATCTCCAGGCATTCCAGGCGGGGCAAGGCTTGGAAGTCTAGGTAGCAATAAAAAGGGCGAACGCGTGTTGACTGCTTCCTCTGTCCTACAGAGCTCTAAATTCCACTTGAATTACCTGCAACCCCCTACCATGTATTAACATGAAGGATTCCTACAGTCAGGGAGCTGGGAGAGGTGCAAAGAAAATAAGGCAGGGCCCTCTATCCTCAGAGGGCCTCAGGCTCCACAGTCCTCAGGACTAGAGCAGAATTCAGAAACGAGACCAAGGCAAAGGCCCAGCTATGTGAACTGGCACCCTTGAAAAGCCATTAGCAGTCCGTGGGTCATCCCCAACTCAGGGACTGTATTAAGAGAGTCCAAGCAAAAGAGAGCTTAGAAAAGAGCATGGAGGCATTGGAAAGAGATACAGGAGGCCAGAGAGGCATTTTGGCTTCCAACTTCCAGGTGAGTCTGAGAGAGAGAGAGGGAGATAAAGAGAGACCGAGCAATTCTCCCCCTTCTAGCTACGGAACACCAGGCTCAGCTCGGAAGGAGCTCCAGCTACTTCTGTGCTTCTGGACTGGTGATTCTTGGTTTATCACCTGCGAACAGCAGGGAGTAGGGGAAGGAGATGGGATGGGGGAGGGGGGCAGACAAGCCGATTGCAAAAGGCAGCAAGTCAGGGCTGTCATTTACCAGAAGGGGAGCACTGGTTCCCATGCTAAGGCACTTCTGAGGAAAAGAGTCATGGGATTACTTCAGGCTTTTGGAGAAAATGTACTTTAATTGTGACTAATTAATATTCTTCTTCACCCACTCCCAATAGATCTTCCCTTTCCCATCCTCAAGGGGCAACCCAACAGTGTAACCAATCTGCCAGGCTCTTTGCATAATAGTTAGTGGGAAAGGAAGTGCATTACTCCCGGGTCATTTAGGCAACGCAGATGCATACTCACAGAGCACGGCAGGCTGGCTAGCCATGCGACAGCTCACGAGAGGGAAACCGCACCACACAGAAGTAACAGGGACTCTTTGAGCCTCTTCCCTTTCCTTCCCTTGCGCAAGGAGCTTGGCAGGCACCGTCGTGGGGGCCAGAGGGGACACTCAGAAAAACAGCACGCTCCTGGCTTCTAAAACTCACTCTACCAGCTCCTGATTTATGAGGTTGGTGGCAAAAGACCTGCTTTTTCTCAGCCTCTGTATCTATATCCCTAAAATGAGGGGGTTGTGTTGTATGACGTTGAGGAATGTTAGGATTAGATAAGATGATGAGAAACTCTGTTCCTCCTCTGTGTTCCCAGATGCCTTAACCAGAAACCAGGGAGTCATGGGAGACGCCTCGCTCCTTGTTTCCCACCTGCTACTGTTTCTACCTCCTAAACCCATCCCTGCCTCTTCTCCCAATTGTCCCCCCTTGTGTCATGCTGTCCCGTGGACAGCACCTGGATAAACAGATTCCCAGTGTCTCACTTTACCCTCCTTTTCTGCATCACTTGGACGGCCTCCTCACCTCATCGTTCAGTAGTGAGAAGGCATTCTGTCTTTTCTCTCTGCATCACCAGTGTCAAGCACAGTCATATGGCATAAGCTCCCCTCAAAATGTCTGCTGGATGAATAACTAGGTAGAGGAATGAATTAATTTAATCTTCTGTGCAAGTACCTTTTATAATTTACTTTTTAATATTTATTTATTTATTTATTTGTTTGAGACAGGGTGTCACTCTGTCGCCAGGCTGAAGTGCAGTGGTGATCTCGGCTCACTGCAACCTCGGCCTCGAGTTCGAGTGATTCTCCTGCCTCAGCCTCCCAAGTAGCTGGGAATACAGGTGTGTGCCAGGACATTCAGCTAAGTTTTTGTATTTTTAGTAGAGACAGGGCTTCACCATGTTGGCCAGGCTGGTCTCGAACTCCTGACCTCGTGATTCACCCGCCTTAGTTTCCCAAAGTTCTGGGATTACAGGCGTGAGCCACTGCACCCGGCCTGCAAGTACCACTTTTATAAAATAGCGGCTGAATGTGAGCCGCTATTCTCTGCAGTTCAATAAGCATGAACGTTTGCTATAGATTTGGCACTGTGCTAGGTACTGGGGATGCAAAGATGAGTTAGATATAATTCCTGACATTCAACTACTACGCAGGGAGCAAGGTGGGCTGAATTAGTTAGGGTTCCCTAGTGAAACAGAGCCGGCAGGACAGACAGATAAATAGGTAGATAGGGATCTGTTTTAAGGAATTATCTCATGCAACTTTGGGGGCAGGCAAGTCAAAATTTGCAGAGATCAGCAGGCTAGAGACTCAGAGAAGAACTGATGTGGCAGCTCTGTCTGAAGACAGACTAGAGGCGGAGTTCCTCCTTCCTCAGGGGACCTCAGGTTTTTTGTTTTTGTTTGTTTTTTTTTTTGTTTTTCTTTTTAAGGCCTTCAACCGATTAGATGAAATTCACTCTCATTATGGAGAGTAATCTGCTTTGCTTAAAGTCTGCTGATGGAACTATTAGTCATAACTAAAAAATGCCTTCACAGCCACTTCTAGACTGCTGTTGACCTAACATCTGAGCCTAGCCAAGTTGACACATGAAAACTATCACACAGGCATATAGGCAGATGGTGATAATATAGTGCATACGATTGCATTTCTGCGAAGTAAACTAAGTCTTTCTTTTACAGAAAGTTCTCTATACATTTTGGCATTCCAAAACGAACATTTGTGAACCGCTTTCTCTGTATATGTCATGCACTCTACAGGGTGCATTCATAAGCATGGCTTCGATCCTTACAACAGTCTGTGATGTGGGTATTGTGCTCGCCTTTTAAAAGGGAGAGATGTTCAAGTCACATGCATGAGGTTCCACTGCTGATGTGTAGTGGAGCTGAGATTTGAGTTCAAGCCTTTGCACTACTCCAAATTCAATAATCTTTGTTCTACATCACGAGACCTTTAACAAACATAACTAGCTTAAAGCTTAGCTTTTCCTAAAAGAAACACTTCTTTAGCCAAGAATACTACAGTATCACTAGAATTTGTAATAGGAATCCCTATGCCCCTCACCAAGCCCCACCACACACACACTTAAGGATGTGAATCAGTGCTCCCAGCTCATTTCCTACTGGCTCTGAAGCTCAGAAAGGACCATGACTAGCCCCAATCCTACTGGGTCATGTTGAATCAATAAGCTGAAAAGGAAGCTTCGAATATATGACTATTATGACTGAGTTTTTGTCACATGAACTTAAAAATTTTCTCTTTAACTCCAAGCCAGACGTAGACCACATAGCCACTAGTCTTTCTCAGTAGACAAGACAGAATTGTTGGCACTAGATTTATCTGTTAACTGCTCAGTATATAAAGAATATTCTGCTTTAAACTTGCCAAAATTAAGTAGGAAATGAACTGCAAATGAAAAATGCATTCTCTGGAGCGCTAACTTTCAACATGAAGACAGACATGATATGAATGCAGTAATTATTTATTGATAGCCTACTAGGCGCCAAACACTCTTGGCCTTCCAAGGAAACAAAATGAGTAGGAATAATCTTATACCTCAAGGATGCACAGGATGGGGAAAAAGAGAAGAAATAATATTTATTGAATGGCTTTCATATGGCAGTCATTTTATCATCTCATTTAATTCTAACAATCCCATGAGATAGATAGCATCAGCCCTTTATACAAAGGGGGAAACTTAGTGTAGAAAATAGAAGAGTTCCTCTTTAAAGTCTTGTTAAATAATAAATGATACGTGTGCTAATAACTCTTTGTTAAGCCCTATCCTATGTAGCTGTTAGACATGCCATGCTTACAGGCACGTAGTACATTCTATGTCCTTGTACTTTAACCAAGATATCTGTGTTGGATGTGCTCACAGGCATGTCCAAGCTCACCACTGCTTTTACCTGTTTAGAAAAGTTTTAAGTTGTTAGCCAATCGGGTTTTAGTTCAAATCATGGCAAAATGGCTAGCGAGAGTACCCTTCCTGCAGTCCAGGAAGTAAAAAATTGCTTTGCTGAGACATCCGTTGTCTCAGTGCTGATTTTTCTTTGTGGCACCGAGCATCTGTTTCCAACACTTAGTCTTAGCAAGATGGACTAACTTGCCAAAGATGACACAACTGGTAAATACCGATAACTTAAACCAGATCTCTCTCTAAATCCAGAGCTCATGAACCTTCCGCTGATCACATTGCAGAGGAGATAAAACAAAAATATAAACCATTATAGCTAAGATGGACACCAAGAACGTGTCAAGTAAAGTTTGAGGAATCTGATGATGTTATTTGAGATGGTCTTTAGAAAGAACAGATGATATTTTTCAGGCAGAGATGAGAAAGAGCATTTCAAAGGAGAGGAAAGAGCTTGAGCGAGACTTGGAGCAAGAAGTAGAAGGGGTTTGGAGGATAAGAGTTGGAAAAGCTTTCTTGGAGTTTTAAAAGCAGGATGATCCTCCTAAACTAATATCAATTAGAGCAGAGCAGATTGGAAGACAAGGAGATGACGTGGGAGATCCTTGCTAGTCTCTTAGAGAGCACCTGGAAGAATGGAAGAGAAGACAGATTTGAGAGACAGCACAGAAGAGGATTGTAGGGTGATACTGAACTGAATGATGGACCAGTGAGTTCAGACTGATGTAGGAGAATGAAACCAAATGCAGTGTTGGAGTAGGTGACCAGATAAGGGCCATGCAGTAGAAGTCAAGAAAGATAAAAGCAAAAGCATAGCAGAAAGAGGGAAGGAGGGAGTCAGAAAAGAAGGGATTTCCGAATGTGCCATCCTGAAAAATGGAGTGGATCTGAGTTGTGACCAAGCATAATGTATGGCCTCCTGGGGAGTGGCTGAGACCGAATGAAGACAGAGCTTATCCAAATGGAAGACACTAGAAGATTAAGAACCTGGATGTCACTGGGAAAGCTGGCAGTGAATTACATGGAAAGGAAGTCCATGCTCCAGAGACTGAAACCATGGAAGAATGTGAGAAAAAATCCTCAGAATTAGAAGTAACTGGACAGTGAAGGGCAGAAAGGTCACAAGTTTACATCAAATCAGAAAAAATCAGTTGTCTACAAAATGGGTGGTGCATTATCCTGCAACTACAGTGGGCATTTCCACTGAAAAAATTCATAATAAGGGGATCTCACTTCTCACGTTTTAGGGGAAAAGGACAGGACAGAGTAGGCACATTCACACAGGGTATCACATTTTTCACATTTGTTAGCAAGGGATGTCAAGGGAGGCAACTGGTGCTATCAGATAACATTGAAATGCCTCACCCTCACCTTTGCTCACCCGTCCTGTGCCCCACCTAGCCTGCACAAACCCAGTGAAGAGGAGAAAGATCAAAGCTGAGCAAATTCTCTTTCATTTTTGCTGAGTCAACCGCTTGCTATCACAGGACCAGGCACTCATGTTTGAGGATACCCTGCCCATCTGTATCACTTGTGCTGTCAGGTTGAATGGGCAAAGTGTTAGTGCATGTGATGTGCAAGGAGTCTTGCAGCCTGAGTGAATAACTTCTAATCACCATGCAATATAAGAGAAAAGTCTTTCCAGCATGGAACGGAGCTGCATTCCAGCCCCATGACTTGGTGTCAGGTTTAGCGACTGGGTCAGCAATTGTGCTCCAGTTGTTGCTTCTATTTTCTACAGGGTGTTGCAAGCCTGGAACTTCCACCCACCCAAAGCAGACTGCCAGAGCTTATCTGGCGTTTGTTAGTGCAGAGCTCATTGTGTTGCCATGCATTGTCTAGTTTAGGCTTGATTCAACTGTCACATAATCCAAGGGAAAATGAAGAGCTCTATGGACTAATCTCCATTTAATTTCAATTTTCTATTGTTAGTGCTCTGCCTGCAAGGGAATTCCAGAAGTGTTCCTTAATAATTACAAGGTAGGTTGTAGCAAAGAAATGAATGGTGTAGCTGTCAGTCATAAAGGAAGACTAGGGAAAACGGCCCTGGTTGCTGGCAACTGACTAGAATCATTTGCTTTGCGCTGACATTAGAATCTCATTCGGAAGCAACCTGGGAGGTCAATGAATCCAGTTGCTCTCTCAGAGCAGCAGCATTGGAATATGGTCTTTTGTTTTTTTCTTGCACTGTCGCCCAGGCTGGAATGCAGTGGCACAGTCTCAGCTCTCTGCAACCTCCACCTCCCAGGTTCTAGCAATTATCATGCCTCAGCCTCTTGAGTATCTGGGACCACAGGTGTGTGCCACCACACCCAGCTAATTTTTCGCACTTTTAGTAAAGATGGGGTTTTCCCATGTTAGCCAGGCTAGTCTCAAACCCCTGGCCTCAAGTCATCCCCCAGCTCAGCCTCCCCAAGTGCTGGGATTACAGGTGTAAACCACTATGCCTGACCCTGGAATATGGTCTCTTGGGCTCAGAGAGCTGACTCCCTCATTACCAAGATGCCCTTGCATTTTCTCCCCATTGGGTTTAGTTTTCATAACTATATTAAGAGCTAACATTTAATGAGTGCCCACTATGTGCTGTGCATTGAGCTGATTCTTTAAATAAATTATCTCAAATAGTCCTCACAATAAAGCAGTGAGGTAGGCACTCTTATTCCCATTTTTCCAAAGGGATACAGACTCAAGCCCCGTGGAGTCAGGATTTGAACACACATATGCAGGTCTGGAGGACAATAGAGCCCATCTTGTCTTCACTCATGTCCCATGCTGGTCCCCAGGGCTCCAGCGGTACATTCCAGGATGCAATCAAGATTCATCTGGAATTCTCTAAAGTGCTCCAGCAGACCTTGCACAACCCAAAGATTCTGTCAGCTCCTACCTGGGGATGACATAAATCTACAGATTCTTTCACAATAATGGTAGTAATAACAACAATGACAGGTTTTTAAATAATTTGCATATAGATCCTTTTATCCTCACAAAAGTCTTATAAAAGGAGAAGAACAGGTAGTTTACAGTTCAGTTTACAAATCAAAAACCAAGACTCAGGTAAGTAATTTAAATTCCCTAAGTTATAGCTAGCAAACTGTGGAATCCGGAAATGAAACCCACGTCTTCTAAGCTCAAGGCCAGCGGGTCTCAGAGTGTGGCAACTGAACCAGTAGCATCCAGGAATTTGTTTTAAATAAACATTCTCAGGGCCCAGCACAGACCTGATAAATCAGAAACCCTGGGGGTGGGTCCAGCCATCCGTGTTGGAAGAAGCCCTCCAGGTGACAGTGGTGTACACTCAAGCTTGGTCTAGGCCAATGCTTCCTCCATTGCCCTGCGCAGTGTCAACCTTACCACCCCAAGTTCCAACCCTCTGCAATGAATAAAAAGAGAAAAAACTGAACCGTCTAACAGAATCTTTTGTACCTGAAGTTCAGTTTCATCAGT
The DNA here is from genome assembly GCA_963574635.1 of Cheracebus regulus. Taxonomy (NCBI): domain Eukaryota; kingdom Metazoa; phylum Chordata; class Mammalia; order Primates; family Pitheciidae; genus Cheracebus; species Cheracebus regulus. The sequence continues at coordinate 3,542 of CAUYQU010065094.1, read as the reverse complement.
GACTTCTTAAAATTATGCCTGAGATACTTGGTGTTGGGGAAAAAAAACACATCTCAGCTCCAAAGAGGAGGTTAATAAAGACCACTGAACTTCATTCATTTTCTCACAGGGAACTCAAGGGTGACAATTCTCCAAAACAGAGATTGCATTTTTTCCTACTTATAACGAATTTTATCTCAACAAAATAACATCTATGAAATACAACACCATCATAATCACAAATGGCTTTTATGAGAGTTGTTTTTCTTTGTTTTGTTTTGAGACAGGATCTCGCTCTCACACCAGATTGGAGTGCAATGGTGTGGTCAGGGCTCATTGAAGCCTCAACTTCCTGGGCTCAAGCACTCCTCCTGCCTCAGCCTCCCAAGTAGCTGGGACTACAATTGTGTGCCACCACGCCTGGCTAATTTTTTATTTTTTGTAGAGACAGAGTCTCGCTATGTTTCCCAAGCTGTTCTTGAACTCTTGGTGTCAAGCACTCCTCCTGCTTTGGCCTCCCAAAGTTCTGGGATTACAGGCATGGGCTACTATGCCTGGCTAGGAGTTTTACTTTTGATAGTGTTTTGCCTATGAACATTAAATTAAAAAAAATATTTTCCATGCAGTGTTTGGTTTTCTGTTATTGCATTAGTTTGCTGAGGATAATGGCTTCCAGCTCCATCCAAAGGACATGATCTCATTCTTTTTTTACGGCTGCAAAGGACACGATCTCATTCTTTTTTATGGCTGCAAAGGACATGATCTCATTCTTTTTTATGGCTGCATAATATTCCATAGTGTATATGTACCACATTTCTTTATCCTTTTATTCCTGATAGGCATTTGGGTTGATTCCATGTCTCTGCTATTTATGTTTTCTAAACAAAGCTTACTTCTAAAATTGTTTTCAAATTCTATGACGTTTACTCTAATTTTTATGTTTAAATTACAATGTGGCATAGTTTATTTTCGACATTAAAATGTGTATGTTATAAAAATCTCATAAAGAAGATATCCAATTTTAATATTTATAGTTTTATTGTCTTTCTGTCAATAAAAGACCTGTTGGTACCTTAAAAAAAAATTTCCAATGAACTGTTTATTAAAAATCAGCAATATTCATCTAAATATTAAATCTCAGAGAAGCATTAATGACTAGTGGAAACTGGGGTTGGGGTACCCAGGCAAATAGCCATCAAAATTAGTAGAAATAACACTTATTTAAAATAAATATCCATTAGAGAGAAAGCGCTGCACAGAACACAGGAGCATCGTCTTTAAAGTCAAATGCCCCTGAGACCCAGCAAAGCTCTGCCACTTACTACCTACAGGACTTAGAGCAAGTCACCTATCTATCCTCAGTTGACTTTATGCAGGAAAAGGGGAATCATAATCGAGCCCACTCAAAGAGTTGTCCTGAGAATTAAATGAGCTCACATATGAAAAATACTTAAAACACAGTGACTTCTACATAGCAGGGACTCAAAAGCGTTAGCAATTATTTTTGTGTTTTAAGTGACAGATATATGCCATGTGCATAGTAGATCAGATGCCAGGGACAGAACAATGAATATCCTGTGAACTTTGCCCCTGATCCTTCAAGGCTCACCCTTTCACTCTATTCTACAAAGTCTGTTTCTGTTTTGGTTTATTTTTAATATAGCACTTGGAACATATCTCAAATTTACATATAACCTGGCAGGGCTGGGCTGGCTACCAGTAATGCTTTTTTTATAAGTACTATCTTTTAACAAATTTAGGACATCATCAATGAAAAGACACATTATTTCAGGTACTGTTCAAAAAGAAAAAAAACACTGCCAACCATAAGATGTCATTGATTGTGAAATACTGCCTAATTTCAATTCAATAAATAGTAGAAGTCTGGGCTCAGTGGCTCACACCTGTAATCCCAGCACTTTCAGAGGCTGAGGTAGGCAGATCATGAGGTCAGGAGTTTGAGACCAGCCTAACCAACATGGTGAAACACTCTACTAAACACTCTACTAAAAATACAGAAATTAGCCAGGTGTGGTGGCGCCCACCTGTAATCCCAGCTACTGGGGAGGCTGAGGCAAGAGAATCACTTGAACCCAGGAGGCAGAGGTTGCAATGAGCTGAGATCGCACCACTGCACTCCAGCCTGAGTAACAGAGTGAGACTCTGTCTCAAAAAAAAAAGGAGAAGTAGTAGAAAAAAGTTTGGTTTTAGAATTCATGCAATGCAATGTAGTATTTTCATTTCCCATCACTGCCTAGAACCCACAAAGAAACATTCTGCCTGGGTTATGTGTGTATCTGTGCTAAGGGATGGCATGGGAAGTGGCTCACAAAAAGGCTATTTCACAATAGATCAGAGCCGGCTTTGAAGAAAGTTTCTGAGTCAGAAAATAAATAAAACATTAACGGCAGATTTCTGCCCCAAGAGGACAGTATGTTTCTGGAGCTGCTGGTGCACTCTACGAAAATGACTGAAGTCAGGTCAAGGAAAAATGCACTTATTTTGCTCCCACTCTTTTCCATTCATTGTTAGGTGGAGGGCTACCAGCAAAATGACATCTATTCTCTCTAGATATTCACATACTAGTAGAAGAGGCAGAGACATAAACACAACGTGGAGGACGGTTTCAACATGGAAATACGCACAATGTCTAGAAAGAGTATAGGGACAATGAGGTGTGAGGGGAGGACAGGGAGTAGGAAGTGTGGCTAAAGAAGGCTCATTGAGAAGGCAATGCCTGAACAGGTTTTGAACGACGTCTAAGAGCTGAACGAGCATTTGGTGAAAGCAACAATGCTAAAAAAAAATGTGAGTGTTATGTCTATTTCAGCTAATTTTGTTTTTCCACAGCGGTAGATTGGATGCCCTACGTCAGCTAGTCAGGAGTGAGCTTGTGAAAGAGCTGTACAAATATCTTTCTGCCAGAACCAGTGAATCTGGAAGCTCATATGAAGTCACTCATTATTATTACACACACAAACAACACACACACACACAAATAAAACAAAATGAAAAAGAACTTGGCACAGCCTTGGTACTTTCTGTTTTCATTGCTTAAAAAAAAAAAAAAACATTAGGGTGATGTCTTAAAGAGAAGTTGAGATATCCAATTTCTTTTCAAGACTTCATATTGGACTCTGCACGAGAAATGAAGGGGTAAAACAACATGCATCATGACATGGTTAGACAAGACAGGGCACTGTAGCTGAGGCCTGTAATCCCAGCACTTCGGGAGGCTACGGTGGACAGATCATCTGAGATCATTGGAGACCACCCGGCCAACGTTTTATCACCCTGTCTCCTCTAAAAATAGAAAAATTCGCCTGTATGGTGGTACTTTCCGGGAGTCCCAGCTCCTCAGGAGGCCGAGGCAGGAGAATTGCTCGAACCCAGGAGGCGGAGGTTGCAGTGAGCCGAGATGGAGCCACCGCACTCCAGCCTGGGTGACAGAGTGAGACTCGGGGAAAAGAAGAAGAAAAAAAAAAAAAAAGCAAAACAAACAAACAAAACAACAACCAAGAGGGGCGCAGTTAAATACAGTGTGGTATAGTAAGGCAAATTCA
>CAUYQU010065092.1:0-10961 GCA_963574635.1 Cheracebus regulus | reverse complement strand
ATGACCCTCCAATCTGCCCCACGGACATACTTGTACTCGGAGACCATGCTCTAAAAGATGATGCTTTTTTTTTTTTTTTTTTTTTTGAGACATAGTCTTGATCTTTCACCAGGCGCCAGGCTGGATTGCAGTGGTGCGATCTTGGCTCACTGTAACCTCCGCCTCCTGGCTTCAAGCAATTCTCCTGACTCAACCTCCCGAGTAACTGGGACTACAGGCCCCACCACCTCGCCCAGCTAATTTTTGTATTTTAGTAGAGACAGGGTTTCACTATGTTGGCCAGGCTGGTCTCAATCTCTTGACCTCATGATCTGCCTGCCTCGGCCTCCCAAAGTACTGGGATTACAGGCATGTGCGACCGGGCCCGTTTGGGTGCTATTTAAATGGCATTTAAAACATTTTAAATTCTAACTTTTCATTTTGTTTGCAAATAGGGATACAATCGACAGGTTGAGCTTATATCCTGTAACCTTGCTAAACTCACCTAAGAGTTCTAAAATCTTTCAAGAATTCTTTAGGATTTTCTACATAGGTAATCATGTTGTCTGTGAACCCAGTTTTATTTCTTCTTTTCCCATTTGTACGGTTTTTATTTGTTTTTTCTTGCCTTACTTCATGGACGAGGACTTCCATTACTTTACTAAATAAAAGTAGTGGGAAATTTTTTTAAAAAATCCAGATAGGAAAGGAAGAAGAAAAATCATGCCTATTTGGAAATTACATGGTCTTGTATATAGATAATAATAAGGAATACACTAAATGTATTGATCTATAGATTCAATGCAATCCCTGTCAGAATCCCAGCTGGAATTTTTAAAAAGAATTTGACAAGCTAATTCTAAAATTCATATGCCATTTCAAGGAACCCTGAATATCAAAAAGTTTTCAAAATAAAAATACCAGAAGAAACAAAGCAAAATTGGAAGGAATTACACTTCTGATTTCAAACTTACTACAAAGCACAATGATCAAGACAATGAAGTACTGGCATAAGGATGGACACTTAGATCAATGGAATAGAATGTAATCTGTAGATCAATGGAAAGTATTATTATTTTAACGGTATTAAGTCTTCCCATCCTTAAACATAAATTGCCTTTCCTTTTGTTTAGATATTTAATTTCTTTCAACAATGCTTTGTAATTTTCAGGTTACAATGTTTGCACTTCTTTTATGAATTTCATACCTAAGTATTTTATTCTTTTTGATGTTATGGTACATGAAATTTTATTTATTTATTTAGAGATGGAGTCTCACTGTGTTGCCCAGGCTGGAGTGCAGTGGCGTGATCTTGGCTTACTGCAACCTCTACCTCCCAGGTTTAAGCAATTCTCCTGTTTCAGCCTCCCGAGTAGCTGGGACTACAGGCATGCTCCATCATGCCTGGCTAATTTTTGTATTTTTAGTAGAGACAGAGTTTTACCATATTGATCAGGCTGGTCTTGAACTCCTGACCTCGTAATCCACCCGCCTTGGCCTCCCAAAGTGCTGGGATTACAGGCGCGAGCGGCAGGACTGTATGCTTAATTTCATTTTCAGTCCAATTATTGATTCCATATACAAACACAATTGTTTTCCGTATGTTGATTTTGTACGCTACAACATGCTAAACTTGTATATTAATTTTAATAGTTTATTAGTTTATTCCTTACTGTTTTCTATATATTAATACAAGATCATATCATCTCCAAATAGAAATGTTTTCTTCTTCTTTTCCAGTGTGAATACCCTTTCTTTCTATTTCTTGTTTAATTGCCCTGTCTAAAACCTCCAGTATGATGTTGAATAGTTGTAAGAGGAGATATTCTTGGTTTTTTTCTGCATTTTAGGGGGAAACACCAAATGTTTCACCACTAACTATGATATTAGCAGTGGGATTTTTGTAGATGCCCTTAATCAAGTTGAGAAACTTTTCTTCTATTCAAAATTTGTTGCATGTTTGTTGCAATCATGAGAGGGTGTTGGATTTTGTCAAATTATTTTCTGCATTTTTGGAGAAGAGTGCGGGTTGTTTGTTTTTATTCTATTGCTATAGTTAGCTTAAAGTATTTTTTCAGTGTTCAAATTTGATTTTTGATCTTGTGCTTAGTTGTTCTATTCACTATTGAAAATAGAATATTTAACTCTCCAATTGTGATGGCTAAATTGTCTGTTTTTTCTGTGAATTCTGTCACCTTTTGCTTCATTCATTTTGGGGCCCAGTTGCTAATTGCATATATGTGTAATACTCTTGTATTTTTCTGATGGATTGCATCATATTTCTGTTGAAATATATTTTATCACTATAAAACATCACTCTTTATCACTAATACTTTTTATTTTAAATTCCATTTTATCAGATAATAGTATATCTACTCCAGCTTTATTTTTGTTGTTTACAGTATATACATATATATGCGTGTATATGCATGTACATATGTGTGTGTATGCATGTATCCTTTTACTTTCAATCTATTTGTGTCTCTGATTCTAAAGTCTGTCTTTTGTAGACAACATACAGTTGGATCTTTTTAAAAATCCAGTCTGACAATCTCTGCCTCTTGTTTGAATTGTTTAATCCTTCACATTTAATGTTATTGTTGATATAATTGGATTTATGTCTGCCCCCTTACATTTTGTCTGTCATATGTCTTCATTCTTTTTTGTTCCTTTTTTGCTTTTTTCCTGCTTTTTTCTTGCATTATGTTTTGAGGAAGCATTTTAATGTCTTTAATAATTTTTTCATTATATTTTTTGAATTATTTTCTTAGTGGCTTCTCTAGGATTTGGCATATACATATTAACTTATCAGAATCTACTTCAGATTTATACTAATTAATTCTATTGAGATATAGAAACCTCACTTCTATATAGCTCTATTCCCATTTCCCACTCTTTGTGGTATTATTGTTTTCATATTATATCTATAAATGTTACAAGGTATAAATATTATAAATCCAACCATTGCCATCATTGTTATTTTTTATGTCTTGTATGGAAGACGAAAAAAGAAAAGAAAGCAAGTATATATTTATAGACTATTAGGGCACAGCCTTGAATTTGTCCACAGTCAATCTGGTTTTTTGCAATTTTGTCTTTCACCATCTCTTTCCCTGGATACACCTGGCTGTTGAGCTACACAAATTGCCGGTTGATTGCTCTATTGTTTTTGACAGTGCTCTAGGGCACAGAATGCTCCACAGTTTCATGGAATTAAATTTGGACTTCTTTGCAGAGATAAGCCTTTTTTTTTTTTTTTGAAACAAAGTCTCACGCTGTTGCCCAGGCTGGGAGTGCAATGGTACGATTTCGGCTCACTGCAACCTCTGCCTCCCAAGTTCAAGTGATTCTTGTGCCTCAGCCTTCCCTGTAGCTGGGATTACAGGCATGTGCCACCACACTCAGCTAATTTTTGTATTTTTAGTAGTAACAGGGTTTAGCCATGTTGGCCAGGTTGGTCTGAAACTCCTGGCCTCAAGTGATCTGCCTCCCTTGGCCTTCCAAAGTGCTGGGATTACAGGCATGAGCCACCGTGCTGGCCTGCAGAGATAGTTTCTGAGGTGAGTGTTTGAGATTTGCTTTGACCACAAGAGGACTCTACTTAGCCGTGTCTTTACCTGGTTCTCTCTGGTAAAGTAGCTGGTCTAACATTTAGCTTACATCTCTCATGAATCTACTGACTTCCTCTTAATTGCTTTTCACCACAATCTCCGTTTTTATAGAACCTTTAGCCTTTAATTATTCCACATTGTGTGACAAATGACAATTGAAATCAGTTCTTTGGGAAAGAGATTTAGAGCTCTGCATTTTTTGTTGTTATTGTTGTTTTTGTTTTGTTTTGTTTTTGTTTGTTTTAAGATGGAGTTTTGCTTTTGTCACCCAGGCTGGAATGCAATGGCACGATCTCTGCTCACTGCAACTTCTGCCCCCCCAGGGTTCAAGCATTTCTCCTGCCTTTGCCTCCCTAGTAGCTGGGATTACAGGCATAGGCCGCCACGCCCGACTGATTTTATATTTTTAGTAGAGACGGGGTTTCTCCATGTTTGTCAGGCTGGTCTTGAACTCCTAACCTCAGGTGATCTGCCAACCTTGGCCTCCCCAAGTACTGGTGGCCTTTTTTTTTTTTAGACGGATTTTCTCTCTTGTCGCCCAGGCTGGAGTGCAAAGGTATGATCTCTGCTCACTGCAATCTCTGCCTCCCAGGTTCAAGCTATTCTCCTTCCCCAGCCTCCCAAGTAGCTGGGAGTACAGGTGCCTGCCAGCACACCCGGCTAATTTTTGTATTTTTAGTAGAGACGGGGTTTTACCATGTTGGTCAGGCTAGTCTCGAACTCTTGACATCAGGTAATCCACCCACCTTGGCCTCCCAAAGTGTTGGGATTACAGGGGTGAGCCACTGTGCCCGGCCAGCTCTGAGTTTTAAAGGATGCCTCTTTCCCTGGCCAAAATCTCTTACTCAAGGCTCTGGAGCTGGGGATGGGATCCGTGGCACAATTCTCTCTAAATGGAACTTCTGCTTTAGGAGCTGGGCACTTGACTGTGAGTGGGCATTACCTTCACATCTTCTTAGTTTGTCCTTCCCAGGCAATTGGTGCCCCAGTATTCTCAGCACCTTCTAATGAGTGGGCAGAAGGAAGCCCTCGCCTCTCAGCCGCACTCATCCAGGATTTAGCTTCTGCAATACATAGCTCAAAGCAGGATGAGAACTTATCTCTGTCTGGGAAAAATACTGTGACCCTCCAAGTGTGAGCTGGCAGGAGAGAGGGAGACCTGTGTTTTCAGCTGTACCATTCTGGAGTGTTTTCATCGTGCTGAATTGGTAGTGAGAAGAAAAGGAGAGAATCTTGGTTCAAATGCCACAGATTTCATCTTATTAAGTTCAGTAGATATTCTTGGAGAAATGTTTCTTTATTTGCCATTAGGACCATTTCCAAAGAGTCTAAATAGTTATATTCTTTCGCCAGTTTCACTGAGGAGTGTATCCTCAGACCTCCTCATGTTGCCATGGCAGTGGATCATGGTTATTTTAACTTGGTCTCATTGTTCCAAAATCTGTCATATCTGATCCTAATTCTGATGATTGATTTGTCTGTTCAGAATGTTTTGTTTTCTTGTCTGTGTTTTTTATAATTTGTACTTGAAAGCTGGATTATGTATAAGACAGTAACTGCTGAGGTAAATAGATTTTATGCTTGGGTATGTCTATGTCTTTCCTTCTGCTAAGTTTTAGTGGGGAGGTTTGCTTAAATCTATTCATAAGTTGGGCTGAGTTTGACAGTTTTTTTTTCTCCCATATATATCTAGTTCTTTCCACATGGCTTTGCATTTTCCCTTTCTACTGCTCCTCAGGAAGGATAATGGCTCTTGCTGTCATTCACTATATTTTTACTCAATATTTGTTAACATGGTGTTGGGAAACAGAAAGGGCATTCTCCGATGTTCTGATTAGGTCTTCACCTTAGGTAAGCACTGAAAATCTGAGTTTTGGTGGTGTAGACTTCACATGTGTTCATACCTCTCTTCCACACGTGATGCTGGACCTAGCACACATGCCTTCACCCTCCCCTTCAAATAGCTTTTATTTTTCTATTTCCTTTTATCAGCTGCAGTGGATTTCCACCAGTAACTTCATGACATGGGTTTGTTGTCCTTCTTCCTGTGGATTAAGACTTTTGTTTACTAAGAGAGATGTATCTAGTTGAAAGGTCAGCAGGGTCTGCTATTTCTGTCTCTTAGCTGGCACTATAGGGCCAGCTTTTTTTGGATTCCCACTGATCTTTCCTGGGAACATCTAGTGGAGTTTCTAGAGATAAGCCTGATGGAGGGTGCAAATTCCTTTATGTCTGTGGCCCTCAGAGACCACATACTCTCATGCTGGCTCTCACTCAGTCTTTAGAAATCCATTAACAATTTCTAGTTCAATTTTTTAGCTGACCTACATGGCATTTGATAGTATTTATTTCAGGTAAGGAAATGCTTGGTTGCCACTCTTTCTCCCTCCAAGTGTCTTTCTCTAGATTTGAGGATAATTATTTGCTCTGTGATCTGAGTTCTCTGGTGGTTTTAAGAAAAATTGTTATATTGCAGTTTATCCAACTTTTCCCCTATTGTAAATGTGTAAGTTATATTCTTTTCAGCTCTCCATTTTGAGCTGAACCTGGCAATTGTCTTGTTCATTTTACAACTTAAGTAGTATATTCAATTTAAGGTTCCCTTTGGTTCCCATAAGCAACATATACCCTTTTTCTCTAGGGGCTTGTAGTGGACAGGTAGTTGGAGTCTATTCTTGGGAAGATTCTTGGAAACACTCATCCAGGATTTAGCTTCTGCAACAGATAGCTCAAGGCAGGATGAGAACTTTTGTTGTCTGGGAAAAATACTGTGACCCTTCAAGTGTGAGCTTTTCTCCTTATTCCAAAAGCATTTCTTAGGTTTGGGAGAGAAGTAAGGGAGAAGTAAAATACATATCCTCTATTATATGGTTGTGCTTAGCAGCATTGGCCATTGTCTATTGGCTTGAATGGACTGGTGATAGATTCAATAGTCTCCAGTGTTAAGAACTGCTTTCATTTTTCTGTCGTAAAGCTTTGCATTTTTTCCCTGTCCTCTTTCCTTTTGCGTTATGTATGAGACTTTTGTGGGGATGGTTATAAAACTTAACAGCATAAAAATTAAAGCATTTGTCCTTGTCACAGCCAGCTACAATCTGAATTTGACAAGATAATCTGGGGTTAAGGTAGGAGGGTTGAACCATTCTTTCAGAATGCAGTGAAACAGCCCCTAGGACAATTAGGGTACTGATGTAGTTGGAAAAATAATCCCAACCCATTTTGTTCAGAATCTCAGAAGAGTTTTGATTGTGCCTGGGCCTGTTTTGGTGTTTATATGGTGATTTCAGTTCTGTCTTTGCTTAGAACAATGCTTCTGATGTTCGAGTCGATTCAGGCCCAAAAATTTAAGGAACCCCAAGCAAAAAGACCTTGGCTGTAGGAGCATGTGTTCCTACAATTCAAACAAAAAGGGATGCTATCACCTGTCTCAACACCCACATTCATTGCAGAAACAGTTCGCAATTTGGGGGACAGTATAATCAAGCTGTGAATTGGTGTGAAAATGCCTTTCTAAAGCATTGATGATGGAGGAAGCAATGCCATTGTGAACCTTGTTCTTTAGGTTTATCATCCAAGGAAACATTACCACTTTTCTGACATCCTAAAGGACTGGTTGAACAATAAAGTGAAAATGAAATCCTTGGTTTAGAAAAGGAAACTGGCCAGGTGTGGTGGCTCATGCCTGTAATCCCAGCACTTTGGGAGGCCGAGGCGGGTGGATCACTTGAGGTCAGGAGTTCAAAACCAGCCTGACCAACATGGCGAAACCCTGTCTTTACTAAAAATACAAAAATTAGCCGGGCACAGTGGCACGTGCCTGTAATCCCAGCTACTTGGGAGGCTGAGGCAGGAGAATCACTTGAACCCGGGAGGCGGAGGTTGCAGTGAGCAGCGATTGCACCACTGCACTCCAGCCTGGGTGACAGAGTGAAACACTGTCTCAAAAAAAAAAAAAAAGAAAAAGAAAAAAAGAAAAGGAAAGTGGTTAAGAATTATTGCATTAGAGCCAAATAAACCTGGATTTCCATCTAGGCTCTTCTCTTTATTGGTATGGAACATTGAATAAATCACTTTCCTCTTCAAGCCTCAGTTCAATCACCTATATAGAGGGCATAAATAACAGCCCTCTCAGAAATCTTGTCAGAATTAAAGGAGCTAGAAATATAAAGTGGATTCTGAATAGTAGTGATTTATGTCACTTCTAGACCACAGTATAGAAAGTGACTGTGAGATCCTCATACACTCTTTTTCTTTGCTGCAATGGATCCCTGACAGACTATGAGGAGCAGAACTTCTCTATCCCCAACCTTTATGAAGTTTGAGAAATGTTTGTTGTGTTAAGCTACTGAGATTTTTGAGTTGTTAGCTACCCCAGCATAAGCTTAGCCTAACCTGACAAACACACAAATGGTCCTCAAAGTTAAGCAACAGAGTCAATGGGATGCTTGCTAAAATAAACATTGTATGTGGTAAAGCTATATTGGAGGTAGGCAATAGATAATGGGGGTTACAATGGTAAGAAAGAATTGCTCCATTATCCTATCAGAAAATCTTAATAACAAAAATGAACAAGTCAAGAAATAGCAGTTGCAAGTCATATATCTGATAAGAGACTTATATCCAGAATAAACAAAGAACTCTTATGACTCATCAATAAGAAAACAATCCAATTTAGAAAGGGACAAAAGATCTGAATACATATTTCTCCAAAGAAGAGATGCAAATGGCCAATAAGCACATAAAAAGATGATGAACATCATTAGCAATCAGAAAAATGCCAATCAAAACCACAACATGATGCCACTTCATATCCACTAAGATGGCGTTAATAAAAAATACAGGCAATAACAAGTGTTGATGAGGATATGAAGAAATTGAAACTTCCTACACTGCTGGTGGGATTGTCAAATACCATGGTTGCTTTGGGAAACAGTTTGGAAGTTTCTCAAAATTTAAATATAGAGTTATCATGACTTAGCAATTCCACTCTTAGGTGTATAACCAAGACAATAAAAAATATATCTACACACAAAATTTATATACAAATGATTAGTAATGATATGTGTTACAACGTGAATGAACCTTGAAAATATTATGGCAAGTGAAAGAAGCAAGACACAAGAGGTCGCATATTGTACTATTCAATAATATGAATGTCCAGGATAGGCAAATCCATAGAGACAGAAAGGAGGTCAGTGCTTGCCAGATGCTAGGGGAACAGAGGAATGGGCATGACATTATGTGCTAATGGATGTGGGATTTCTTCTTAAGGTGATGAAAATATCCTGGAACCGGGTAGTGATAATGGCTTCAGAAGTCTGCTAATATACTAAAAACCACTGAATTGTACACTGTAAAAGAATGAATTTTATGGTACGCAAATTACCTTTTAATAAAGCTGTTAAAACAAGAAATAGCAGCATATATATATTATTCAGAAATATGGAGGTAAATGCCAGAATAAAACAAGATGTTTGTGGTACTTGCCTATGGTAGTAGCCTCTGGGGAGTGGAAATGTGAAATGGCAAGGAAAACTGCAGGTTTTAACAACAACAACAACAACAAAACTCTTGTACTGTAGGATTTTAAAAATTTGTGTGTATATTCATTTGATAAAAATGAATACGAGATAAAAGCAAAAGACACATGCACACCCACCCCCTCACACACACACACACATTGTGGATCAAAAGAGATTCTGATGCATTGGGTCTGAGGATGCTGCATTTTCAACATGCTGGGTGATTTCCATGCAGGAGGTCTGCTAGTAAGTAGCAAACTTTGAAAAACACTACTATATCCAATGTTAAAATCATTTAGCAATGAATTTTGATATAATCCATCTCCCGCTGTATTCCTTTTGAAGTGACAAGTTTCTGTTGCTAAAGAATAAAATTACAGTTTCAAGGCTAGGTATTAAATCGGGCAGAACTAGGCCAAGGACTGAGGCCTTCTGACTCAATAATTAACATGATTACTTTTCAAGCTTCTATTATGTGCTATGGAGTAAAAAAATGAGTAAGATAAACTCTTTGCATTAAAGGGTGAGTCTAGTGGGGTAATTATAATGCCTGACAAATATGTTAGTTAAGATTTTATGAAGCATTTTGCCCCACATTTCATGTCAGTATTAACGTAACTGTAAAGAGAGAAGAGAGACATTCTCCACAATTCAGAAAGGAACCTATTGGGGATTCAATTCACCAGGGACTTCAGGTGAATTTAAAAGGCTTTGTTACCTTGAAGACTCTAGCCCACAAGCAACAATGGGGGTCTTAGAGGGTGCAGAACCCTGGAGAGGGGTCACAATACCCAACAGATGTGGCATTACCAGGGGAAAGTGGCACCTCCCTCTCAGCTTCCTGTATCTATTTGTAGGCACAGATGAGACCTCCCTCAGCAACACTCCCCACCCTCAACAACTGTCTGACCTGGTACTGCCAGTGCAGGGGAGCAGGCAGGAGCCAGCCTAACATTGACCACAGACTCATGTCACATCTGATCTACTCCACAGCCCTGGGAGGTAAGTTGTAGCCCCATTTCACACAAGGCTGTCTCTTACAGCAATGAATCTATAGTAACTACCAGGTTGATCCCTCCAACTTCAAGTCCCAGGGGTAATGTGAGTTTTATCTATCATTTTGTGTTCTAACAGAAAGAATTGTTAAGTGTCTCCACTACCTTCATATGCTGAATGAATAGTTCTTTTGATTGCCCTAGTATTTATTGTTTTCCTATCTTGTTTACCTTCTATTACTTCCTTTATAACAAAAATAACCTGTGTTTTTAGATTTAAAAAATGCAGATGAGAAAAATAGTAATTTCCAGTCCCACCACACAAAGAAAATCATTATTTCTCTTTGGTCTACTCCATTGCATAGTGTCCCCCATGTATGGATGTATTATGTAAACGTATATATTTTTTCAGAAATGGACTGATACTGTATACGTGGTTCTGAAAACTCTTTTTTATTGTTATTTTACAATGTACCATGAACATTTATTCCATGCACATGGGTGAAAATCCTCTACTAAAAGACAGAGCACTGTAGGTAGGTCAAAAGTCTGCTGGTAACAAGAGTGACACCTAAAGGAAAGTATCAGCTTAAGGTTAAAGCACATAGCCCGGCAAATGCCTGCCAGGAAAAGCAGGTCTGGCAATATTCCCATCAGAGAAATCAGAATTAAAGGCCAAAGACGTTAAATATATGGGACATCTTCGAAGTCTTTCTGGCCCCTACCTCCACCCCTCATTCCCCTGACACCCCGTTGGCCCCTTGGGGCGAATGGATCCTGTACATCTCTTTGCATCCAGTGAAAACCACCCATTTTCTGTTTCTTCCTTAGCTCCTCCTGAGCCCTTGACATAT
>CAUYQU010065091.1:0-28269 GCA_963574635.1 Cheracebus regulus | reverse complement strand
GCTTTGGAGGTCCTAGAAAGTTGTTAAAATGTATTCTCCAAAACTTAAACAGAGATTAAGATTAGCCCTATGCAGTTTGTCTTACAGCATCCTTTTTTTTTTTTTTTGGAGATGGTCTCTTTCTGTCGCCCAGGCTGGAGTACAGTGTGGTATGCTCATAGCTCACAGCAGCCTCGAACTCCTGCTTGAGCTATCCTCCTGCCTTAGCCTCCTGGGTAGCTGGGACTACAGATACACACCATCACATATAAGTAATTGTTCTATTTTCCTTTTTTTGTAGAAACAGAGTCTTGTTATGTTGCCCAGGTTGGCCTCAAACTCCTGGCCTGAAGAGATCCTCGGGCCTCGGCCTCAAGAAGTGCTGGGATTACAAGTGTGAACCATCATGCCTGGTCTAATTTACTTTTCACATAAAATCCCCTGTAGGTTTTGAAAATTGATTTTAGATAATTAATATCTAGTTACCTCACATCTTCACCTTCCTCTAAAATAGACAAACAGATAGTACACTTTTCCTCTGTGTCTTCCTCAGTCCCTTCTTCCCCATCTTGTTTGCAGTGCAGTTTCCTCTGTGAGAACCAATCAGTTGTTACCTTATTAGTAGAGATGACATTATTGAACAACTGAGTAAAGTCTGTGTTTACTTGAAAAACAAAACAAAAAACAAAACCACATATTCACCCACACTTATTTCCCAGGTAAAACTGTCATAAATAAACGGATAAATTAAACGACTATCATCAATTAAGTATACTTTTAAGACCTTCTAACAATCGGGATCAAAAGCAAAATCAAACTTAACATAAATTCATTCACTTGAAAACTATTACTTTTAATCCACAATGAGAATGATACACAATATAAACTCTATTTTTATCCTATCATGAGCATAGATAAATACATTTTATTTTACTAGTGAATGTTTCAAATAACATCCATTAAATTAATGTTAGTTACAGTATTTAGCTTGGACAGCTGAAAACTTGAATGTACTAGTAACACCTCAATACTCTCAGAAAATAGATTTAAAAATTACAAAGAATAGTAATTTTCATACTTTATGATTATTCTCTGCATAGCACAGGGAGTCTCCAACCCCTGGGCTGCAAACCAGTACCCAGCTGCACAGCAGGAGGTGAGTGGCAGGTGAGCGAGTATTGTTGCCAGAGCTCCACCTCCTGTCAGATCAGTGGCAGCATTAGATTCTCATAGAAGTATGAATCCTATTGTAAATTGCGCATGCAAGGGATCTAGGTTGCATGCTCCTTGGGAGAATCTAATACCTGATGATCTGAGGTGGAATAGTTTCATTATGAAACCATCCACCTACCCATGGAAAAACTGTTTTCCATTAAAACAGGTCCTTGGTGCCAAAAAAGTTGGGGACTGTTAGCACTGAGCATTATTTGTTATAAGACACTTAGTTAACATGTCTACTTCATAACTTCCAGATATTGTATAATGCTATGCAAGAAATTGAGGGTAGAGTAGAAGAAAAAACAACAATAAAATGTCTGTCAAAATAAACTGCTAGTTAAAAAAATTACAGCACTGCCATATGATGGAATTCTGTATAAGCTTACAAGGGTGATCTGTGGGAGCTGATATGGTATGAAAGGCAATCTGCAAACTGTGTGGTTATCTCCTTTGTGTTATTTTTTAAAGTAGACCAAAAAAAACATATAAATATGCACATTATTAGAAAATGCTGAAAAGTATCTGGAAGAATATCTAAATCCTTAACTATGATTTCACTTCTGGGAAGAAGGACTAGGGTCTGCAGAGTAAAAAACTGCAGAGTAAGTATTTCCAAATTATTTAAATAATATGTATGTACTGCTTCAATGAAAATGTCATTGCTAGACTCTACAAATTCAAAGAAGGCATATATAAACATTCTAGAAGCTTCACAGAATAAATTCTTACCTTTTTGTATTTATGTGGATATGTACATCTTTCAATTGTCCCCTGGGATGCTCCACGATTGACATTTCCTAATCTTTCTTCCAAATGAATCAGTTCCTGAAAGTGAAGCATAACTAGTAGTAAAAGCCAGGATGACTATTCCTTGAACAGTATTGTCAACATTGTAAAAGAAATAAACTTCCATAATTAGAAACTTGAAATATAAATACACTGTTCAAAAAAACTTAGATATGACAAGTGGTTATTTACATACTTATATATAAGCATATATAAAAGTTTAGATGTTACCCAGGCTGGTCTCAAACTCCTGGCCTCAAGTGATCTCCAACCTCAGCCTCCCAAACTGCTGAGATTATAGGTGTTAGCCACCATGCCTGGCTTAATGTTTCTCATACACAGTAAGGCAAATGGTTCTTTATAATGCTTTCCTCAGCCAACTGAAATGGTACAGCTAAAGTGATCTTTATAAATTACAATATTACATGGTACTACATGAGTCAGTATATATGTATGCATGGAGAAGATGAAATCATTCTGTAAATTAAGGAACCAAATCATATAGTAGTTCTAAGTCTGCACAAGTAATTGTGGTTCAGAAAAAATAAATGAAGAAAAAAATAAAATAAAAAGTTTTAAGTCACACTGACTCCAACTTCCAAACTGACAGAAAAAACTTTAAATCACATTTGAATGATTTGATCTTCCTGAAAATTCAAACAAGACATTTAGCTACAAAGGGAATTACTTAGGATTCCTTTTCTCTACCAATTTCTCTAAAAATTTAGCTGAGTCAAAAAATAGGTTCCCCCCACATATTTAATGATATGGTTATTTATCTGATATTTATATTTATTTAATACATTTTTTACATATGAAATATTTTCATTTACTCATCTTTACTTGGGTAACTTTTGACCCTAAGATTAATATTACTTATAAATCTTTCTGTAACTCCTAGAATCAACCTCAGAAAATCAGACATGTTACTGCCTTGTGATTCCCAGACACTGTAGCAGTCCTACACAATTGTGTACACTAATGGTGCATATATACTCTCTGCATTAAAAATACTGTGACATGTTGCAAAAATGCTGACGAAAGAAAAAAATATTAAAAAAAAATACTGTGACAAATGTATTCATTTACTTTATTACATACCTCAAAATTGCCCCTGAAAGGACCTCTGAATGATGTTCCATCCAATCCTGATGAAATGTAACGGATGTGAGGATAGCCTGCCATATCAGGAACCTATTTCAACAGAAGACATAGGCTAAATCAATTAAGAATAGACTTGTGGTTTACTATTAACATTGAGTAATTCAAAACCTTCAATGTTTTCCATTTGACTGCCTTAAAATTCAACTTCAGTAAGCATACATAACTCCAACTAAGAATTCTTAGTTTAGTTGGAGAGGTTTAGGTTTCTCTCAGTAAGCATACATAACTCCAACTGAGACGTCTTAGTTTAGTTGGACAAGATTAGGTTTCTCTTAAAATATAACCTAACTCTCCAAAATGCCCAGACTTAACCCTGATGCTCTTAGTAGCTGAAATTTGAAAAGAGTAAAATTGTCTTAAGATCCTGTCAATTTCAGAGACCTTATTAAAACAACAGAAGTACACACAATTTTCCAACAAAATTTCACTTCAAGTTTTTATTTCACTTCTGTTTAGCTTTCTAACAGCCAGAGTACCCTATGCCTTTTTTGCTTGATTCTGATAGTGAAAGTTTTAACACTGTTTTCTAGTTTTTTGTTAGGTATAGTCAATCTTCACTATTTATGGATTACATATGCGTGAAATGACCCACAGGCTAAAATTTACTTGTAACCCCGTAATCAACACTTGAGCTTTCAGAGTCATTTGGGGACATACCCGGTGGCAAAAAAATTTTAGTTGCCCAACATGCAACTCTGCTCCCAGCTGAGGCCAAACAGAGCTCTGTTGTATTTGAGCTCCTACTCGAAACCAGTGTCTTGTTTGCAGTCTGTTTAATGCCATGTTTTTCACAGTTTTGTGCTTTATGTTGGTGATCTTATTGTTTAAAATGGCCCCCAAGCATAAAGCAGACGTGCTATCTAGTGTTCCTAAGCCAAGAAGGCTGTGATATACCTTATGGAGAGAATAAGTTTCATTCAGGCATGAGTTACAGTGTTGTTCGCTATGAGCTCAATGTTAATGATTCTACAATATTTTTTTAAAGTTGCCTTTACACAGAAATGCACAAAAAAAAGGTCATATACTGATTTAGTTGTGGACAGAGGCTTGCAATAAGATAATTTTGTATTTCTCCTAGGAATATGGTCCCATATTTGCTAACTCAGAGTTCGCAGCAACTGTATACATCACAATTGCCATGCAAATTGAGAGTATTAGGAAAGGGCAATTGTGAGATACAGCACCATTCTTCCATCTTTATACATAAATCTCTGACATTACTTTTTCATCAGCCTACACTGAATCACAACATACTTCAAGCAGAATTTATAGCTTTAACGGACACTTCATATGTGAAAAAGAATTTAGCAATAACTTTTAACCTTCAATAGCCTATTACTTAAATTATTTACAACTTTTCTTATAACCAAGATCAGTACTAATAAGCAGGTAACACAACCTCCTAAACATCTTCTAAGAAATCAGAAAGAAACTCCTGCATCCCAAATCAAATGAATCTTCACTTACCCTGAAAACCCTCTGCTCCCTCATCTTGTTCCTCTAGCTTTTACAGATAAGCTTTTCTCCTATTCAAACTCCATCCTTATCACCTGCTCCTACCTTCACTTGTTCACCATGGATCATGTTTAATTAATTACTCCACACTAAGTATCTCTTCTCCACACCAAGTATCTCTTCAGTATCTTCAAACAATTCCTCTCTAATGGTTTTTGGTCTTAAATCTAAAAACACCTTTAAGTTTCTCCAAACCTAAATTCTCTACTAATCCTGGAATTATTGCCACCAAATTGGTGTTTCTTTCATTTTCCCTTCACAGTCAAGCTTATAAAGCAAGAAGTCTGTATTCACTGTCTCCATGTTTTTTACTTCCTTACCATATTCTAAGAGGTGCCCCACCTGCACCATTCACCATTACTAAACCATTCTGACACAAGACACCAATAACCACTCTAATTACTTTTTAACACAAACTAGAAATCTGGGAGTCACCTTAAATATTTCTCAAATGTGTCCCATCATTTTTATGCCAACTATGATTGCCTTCATTTGGGCATTCACTGATATTTACCTCTTCTACTAGAATGTCCTAACCGGTTTCCCACATTTAAATCTATTTTTCCACATAACTTGAGGAGGTGATTTTTCTAACTATAATCTGATTAAATCACTCTAAAATCATAAATTTGATCAGGATATTTCTCCTTCAATGGTTCCTAAGTTCCAGTTTCTTGCTAGAACAATTTCTCACTGCTGCCTGACCCTCACTCCTAAGATTAGAAACACCAGCTTACTTGGGAGTTCCCAGTGCTTGTGCTATTTGCTACATCTTTTTACATGGTGTAACCTCTGCAAGAGCACCATTCCAAAATCCAAAGTCTGCTTAGAAATCACGTGTACCAGAAAGCTTCTCTCAAAGCTTCCCTGCAGCGCCTCTACCCACAACAACACAAAACTACTCCTTTTCTGTATCACTTATACAACAAGTATGTAATACAAATAGCAAATGCAATATATGGTTTGCTGAACTTGTTCTTTAGCACTTACTTTACAAAATCTGAACCTGCTTAAATCAGATGTAGAGAATTAGTATAATCTTTCTGCAGATTAGAAAATCAGGTCGGGTGCTGTGGCTCATGTCTGTAATCCCAGCACTTTGGGGTATATCACTTGAGGACAGGAGTTTGAGACCAGCCTGGCCAACACTGTGAAACCCCATTTCTACTAAAAATACAAAAATTAGCCGGGCATGGTGGCCTGTGCCTGTAATCCCAGCTACTTGGTAGGCTGAGGCAGGAGAATCACCTGAACCCGGGAGGCAGAGGTTGCAGTGAGCACAGATCATACTACTGAACTCCAGACTGGGTGACAGAGCAAGACTCCATCTCAAAAAAAAAGAAGAAGAATTGACAGTCTCATCAACAGCTTTCAAAGACAGAGAGAAAAAAAGAAAAAGAAAAAGAAAAAATCAAGTATGACTACATCAGAACAGACCTATTACTACTATGGCAAAATAACTGACGCACAATATACTCCTGACAGTGGATAAAGAGTATCTTGGTATACCAAAAAGCCCACACTTCTTTGTCATTTTGTACGAGTATATTTCACAATGCCAATTACACAGATTTTAATACATCTAATACCTTTTTACAGCACAATTTTTAGCTAACAAGATTACTCTCAAATTCTAACACCAATAATAACTAATATAGTAAAATATTTCCAATAAAATATTTAATTTAGAAAACGAACTTTCAGAACACGTGAGAATTCTGAAGATTTTCCCCTTTACCATTAAAGGAAGAGCTCCTAGTTGCAAATGATGAAGCCGAGGAGGTGCGTGATAGTGAGCCAAGTGAGGATGCAGTGCACCAGGTGTGTACGTAGCTGCGGTCACTCCAGCTTCGATTCCCAGTTCCCTGACAAAAGGATGAGAACTGTTTAATCCTCCTTAGGGTCCCTTTATTATCAACAGAAAAGGTGAATTATGTTTACACTTAAAAAAGTAATCTAAGGTTTCTTAACTTACAAAGCTGAGGAAAGATAATTTAGCCCAAAATATTTAATTTCAAATTTATTTCAGAACTGAAAGCTCAGAAAACTTAAATTTTGTGAAAATGAGAAGTAAAGCATTTGTACTTGGTTTCACATCTTACAAAGGAAGGAAATATAATGAATGGCGACTAAGGTCCATTCTAAGATAAAAGTCTGATCCTACTTGAGGAGCATACAACATAGCATTTACTTTTTTGGTGTATCTGAATGTTACAGATTATCTCTGGGTTTTTGTTTGTTAGATATAATCTCTTGATTGTTGACATTAAGGACAATTACAACAGTAAACTCTTCCACATTTTATAACACAAGGATAAACAGAATTTTAGAGTCAAACTGTTATATGCTAAATCTTCATTTACTTATTATCATTTTATGTTCTGCCTCAAAAGTCACTGTGGTTCAAGATCTCAATGAACATCCACAAACAATAAATTCAGAAAAAAAATTTAATGAAAATCTGCTTTCATCTCTCTAGGGAAGATCACAAGTCTAGGAGAATGAAGGCTGAATTTCCCTTGTCAATAGCAGGTGAGGGTGGTGGAGCAAATCTGAGTACAAAGGTGGGGGTCAGTTAAAGAAGATGTGAAAAGCAGGATCAGTCTAGGGAGTTAACTTTGGTGGCACCCCTGAAAAACGGGAAAAAAGCTCTCCTCCTCTTACTGACATGAGAACTCATAAGCATATTGTTTACCAGAGGTTGGGGAGGGGGCAGGGACTCGTGGATGAGGAAAGGGGAGATGTTGGACAATGGATACAGAGCTTCAGCTAGGAGGAATAATTTCTGATATTCTGCTGCATAGCAAGGTGACTACAGTTAATAATAATGTACTGTTTATTTCAAAACTGTGAAAAGAGAAGATTTTAAACTTTCTCACCACAAAGAAATGATAAATATTTGAGGTGATAAATATGCCATTAGCCTGATTTGATCATTTCACAATTTACACATGTACTGAAATATGTGGTACCTCCAAAATATATACAATTTTTGTCAATTAAACATAAAAGAACACCTAAAAAAAAAAAAAAGAGTTCTACTCCTGCTTGACATGGTTCCCTGCCCCAGCTCCCGCTCTTTCCTCTCCAAATCTCTATCTGCCCAGAGGCAGTGTCTCACAATTAAACTAGGGATTAGTTTTCTCCACATCACCATTCTGCATGGCAATCCATCACAAAGCATCTCTTCCAATAGTTTCACCACAAGCTGCTAAGCACTGCTTTGAAATTAAACAAGATACTGACCAGGCAGACCTCTCTGGAGCCTGTCGAGGATGTGAGGACATAGTTTGAGGCACATGAATATGATGCCCATGACCATAGTTTGGGTGCATCCTATGTGGATGGGGTGGGGGGCGTTCATGTGCCCGCCTGGAAACACAGAACACAAAAAGACCACTGGAAATAATTGAATAATTGGTTATTTATTTTCTTAATGTAGAAAAAAAACCCTAGTATTAATACTATAAACATCTATAGACTAGTCATAAATTTTGCAACAAATTATAAAAAATATAAAATTATTAATAAATCAAAGAAAACATAACCTCCTCTACAAATTCTAATTAGTCATTTATTCCAATGCTTCCAATTCAAATATCACCCAAGGAAAATGGTAATTTTAACATTATCTTGTATACCTTCTTTACAAGAAATATTTTAAATAGCAGAATAATAGGAATTGAATAGAAATAAATTTTTTAAAAATTAAGTATCCCAGTCAAATGCTGCAGGCACAAATAAATTATTTTATATAAACATTAAAGCAGGAAAAATTGAAACCTTAATTTTGCTTCATTTACACTTACAATTTAAAGACATGCAACCACTTTAATGGATGAAAGTTTAAGAGAAAAAAAATTTAACCTTGTGCATTTTTTTCAAAATACATGTAGTACATATGTTAACACACCTAGGAAATTTATATTTAGCACCATTCATACTTTTTATTCTGCATCCCAGTTTACTGTATTTCCTCTTCCTAAAGTCAGTTAACAAAAGACACTAAAAACAGCTTAGTTTCACGGATTCATTTTTTGTTTTTGTTTCTTTTTTAAGAATCTTGCTTCAGGATCGAGTGCAGTGGCACAATCATAGCTCAGTGTAACCCTGAACTCCTGGGCTCAAGTGATTCTCCCACCTCAGCAACCTGAGTAGCTGGGACTACAGGTGTGTGCCACTATGGTCAGCTAAGATTCATTTTTATAGTCTAATTATTTTCTATTAGTTTTTTAACACATTTGCAGATTTTGCATGTTTATTCTAAATAACAATTTGCAGGGTACTGGAGGATAAGACTGTAAACTGGCAATTTTCTATATAAAAGGTTACTTTATTAGAATGGCAACAACAAGCAGAGATATGGGACATAATCTTGGTTTTTTGGTTTGGTTTTTTTGAGACAGAGTCTTGCTCTGTCACCAGGCTGGAGTGCAGTGGCTCGATCTTGGATCACTACAACCTCTGCCTCCAGAGTTCAAGCAATTCCCTTGCTTCAGCCTTCCAAGTAGCTGGGACTACAGGCATGTGACACCACGCCCAGCTAGTTTTTTGTATTTCAGAGGAGACAGGGTTTCACCATGTTGGCCAAGATAGTCTCAATGTTCTGACCTTGTGATCCACCCGCCTCAGCCTCCCAAAGTGCTGGGATTATAGGTGTGAGCCACTGCGCTTGGCCAAGATTTGGGATATAATCTTAAATGGCAGAACTAAAGCAAGAAGTTACACAAGAGCTGGATCATTAATCAGATCAAGAGTTTGGCAAACATGTTACGTGAAGGGTAGTAAAACAGGAAATTTTTTCAGTTTTAAAGGCCATATGTTCTCTGTTGTCACTACTCAACTTAGCCTTTGTAGTGTGAAAACAGCCACAAACAACACAAATACTTATTCAGTTTGTTTGTAAATGAAAAAGTGTAGCTGTTTTCCAATAAAATTTTGTTTACAAAAATCGGCAGGCAGAATTAGACCAATACAGTTTGATGCTCTGAATACGAAAATCAGATCCTGAATAATCAAAAAGAAAAAAAAAGAATTTTCATAAATTTGAAGTACAATATTTTCACAGCCAGTTTTTAAAAATTCTATTAATAGTATTCTTCCCTCTGGTTAGTAACAATAAAATCTTTGATATCTTCAGATATTGTTCCTCAAAATCATCAATTTTAACACTGATTTTCACTACGTGACACTGCAGCAACAGATAAAAGATTAGTTTGCATCAGACCAGTCTATTATTTTTTAAAAAATTGGTTTGCATAAAGAAATCACCCTTGGTCATATGTTAAACTGGTCAGATTTTACTAAATAATCTGGTATAAACTTGTTTTTTCAATACCTACAATTCAGGAAAAGGCAGGGGAAGATTCTGGCTAGCAAAGCATCAATTTTATAGTGAACTGAGGACTTAGCATAGTTACTTTTTGGGGAGGGGGAAGAGACAGAGTCTCGCTCTGTCACCCAGGCTGGAGTGCAGTGGCATAATCATGGGAGGATCACTTAAGCCCAGGAGTTCAAGGAGACAGTGAACAATGGTTGCACCACTGCACTCTAGCCGTGACCTCCCAGGGTCAGGTGATCCTCTTATCTCAGCCTCCCGAGTAGCAGAGACCACAGGAGTATGCCACTATGCCCAGCTACTTTCTTTTTTTAGCAGAGACCAGGTCTCCTAATGCTGCCCAAGCTGGTCTCAAACTCCTGGGCTCAAGCAATCCTCCCAAGCAGCTGTTAACTCAAACTCCTGGGCTCAAGTCTCCAGCCTTCCAAGCAGCTGTGACTACAGTTGCATGCCACCATACCCAGTTAGACTGCTGCAGAGATTTAAAGACCAATGGAAGTAGAAAAAAAAAGCAAGCTTAACTTTCTTTTTAAAAATGTAACACATACGTTGGATGCTGCATCATCCTCCTCCTCTGAACTTCCATCCTCTGCATCACTTCATGAGGATGCAGTCTCTGTGCTGGAGGTGCTGTGGCTGGAATATGGTGCGAAATTGGCTGGTGTGTAGGAGGAAGATGCTGAGGGATTGCTGCAGCTGTACTGGCTAAGTGAGTTGGTGGTGGGGGTGCCACAGGATGAGATGTTGCATGAGAAGATATTTGAGAATGGAAAGCATGTACAGGATGAGGAATAACATAATCCACTTGAGGCGGAGGCTGAGTCTGAGGAGGGGGATTTCCATGAGAATGAGGACAGGCAGAAGCCTGATGATGAAGTGGCCTTGTTAAAGAGGCATCTGCAAGAGAAACATTTCAAGTGTGTTACATAGGCACCATGCAGTTGAACATATACTGCTATTATATATTCCTATTGTACTTTTAAAGATTCTAGCACATATTTTATTTTTATGAATACTTTATCAAGTAAAGTATTAATGAAACTGTTCAAGCAACTTGCTCTCAGAATAATCTTGGATATCTTCCTAGGTCAGTATATATTACAGTATTATATATATTAACTTCAGTATTAAATATATTAATTTCATTCACAGCTTCACAACATTCTATTATATGAACATACCAAAATGTATTGATGAAATCCCCACTGATAAAAAGCTCAAATGCTGTGATACATATGGTCCCTCCTGCACTCACTCTTTCATTTACACACATGTATACACACATACATAGAGATCATTTCTGTAGCATAAATTCCTGTAAGTAGTTGTGGGGCAGAAAGAAAAAATTAAATTTAGATACCAGTTGATAAAAAATACCCTTTCCAAAAGGTTGCCATAATTAACATTTCGATCAAGAGTACACAGAAAGGGCCAGGCATGGTGGCTCAAACCTGTAATCCAGCACTTTGGGATGCCAAGGCAGGCTGAATCACCTGAGGCCAGGAGTTCGAGACCAGTCACGCCAACATGGCAAAACTTGTCTCTACTAAAAATAAAAAAATTAGCCAAGCATGATGACAGGTGCCTGTAATCCCAGCTACTCGGGAGACTGGGGCAGAAGAATCGCCTGAACCTGGGAGGCAGAGGTTGCAGTGAGCTGAGATCAAGCCACTGCATCCTAGCCTGGGCGACAGAGTGAGTCTCCAACTCAAAAAAAAAAAAAAAAAAAAACTAAACAAAAAGGAGCACATACAAAAGCCTGATTACCCCTACACTACCACTATTTTTTTAAAAAATAAATGTTAATCTGAGAAAAATCTTTTATTTCTTGACCACTTTTATTTCTTCTCAGAGCTATCTATTTACATGCTTAGCCTATTCACTCTTTTCTTATTGACTTACAAGTACTCTTTGCATATATGGAATTTCTGTCATAATAGGGTGTAAACATTTTTCCAAACTGTCTTTCTCTCCCTACCCCATGTCATTTTTCCTGTACTACCTTATGATGAAGGAGGCATACTTGTTTCCCGACAAATATGGAAGTCCTTAATAAGATGGCTCCCCCCATTTTTTCATTCTACATCTTCGTTTCAAAGTTACTGCTGAAAAATCCCTCTGAGTAATACACATCTTTCTTACTTTTAGAGATCTGCATCTACTTGCCATGTAAAAAAAAAAAAAAAAAAAAATAGTTTGTCTCCTTAGATTTCCATCCAAATTTCATTTTATTAGAATATGTTCTTGGAAGTCTGACAGAGAGCAACAGCCATTCTCTAGTTTAATTACAGAAGCGTTTTCTTCTATTTTTAATGCTTTTGATTCATTTAGCAAGGGCAGAAGCTAGGTATCCATAACACAACAGTATTTTCAAAGTATGCCTTGTTAACATGTAGTTAAAGGACCAACCTTCAACAAATGTAATTTTTAAAAGTTGTAAAGACAAATTTTTAAACCAATTTTCTAAAAGGTCTATTTTCAAATCAATGCTTTACTCTTCAAGAAGGCATAAAGCTCAGTAGCTCTTAATCATAAAAAATGAATCTACTATGTTTTATGATTGTTAACTATCCTTTCTCAAATTCACAGCATTTTTTTCTTTCTTTCTTTTTTTGAGATGAAGTCCTGTTCTGTCACCCAGGTTAGAGGGCAGTGGCGCAATCTCAGCTCACTGCAACCTCCACCTCCTGGGTTCTCTTGTCTCAGCCTCTTGAGAAGCTGGGATTTATAGGCGCCTGCCACCGTGCTCAGCTAATTTTTGTATGTTTAGTAGACATGGGGTTTCACCATCTTGGCCAGGCTGGTCTGGAACTCCTGACCTTGTGGTCCAACCACAAGTGCTGGGATTACAGGAGTGAGCCACTGCACCCAGCCCACAGCATTTTTTCTAGTTTCAAAGTTTGATACTTGTGTAGTCATTATGCAAGACAATATTCACAAATATTACAAAACAAGAAGTTCTGTTTCAGAATAAGTCCATTTATTTAACTACTCTTCAGACATCATTTGAATTCACTGTTTATCTAAACAAAACAGGTTGCTCACCATTACAAAAGAATGACATATTCTACATTCCCCAAAACCCTTTCCCTTTCTCTCACATTTGTGTTCTTAACAGTTAAAAAAAAAAAAACGTTCTTGATATTGCTTCCTAGATGTAAAACATATCACTTGCAGAAGCAATATTATGATTTGTTCCAACATTTACTCTCTACATTCCTATAGCTTTACAGGGTAGATCATTCACTTCATGATTAATCATAAGTAGACTTACCTACATATCTCTCTCTCTCTCTTTTTTTTTTTTTTTAAGAAACAGGTTCTCACTATGTTGTCCAGGCTGGAGTACAAGGATTATTCACAGATGTGTTAACAGCACACCACCACCTTGAACTCCTGGGCTGGAGCAATCCCCCCTGCCTCAGCCTTCTGAGTAGCTGGAACTACAGGCTTACACTACCAAGCTACACCTTACATATCTTATCAGTAGTACATCTTATTAATCAGACAGCAGAACTTTTAAATGACATCATTTCAAGCACAGTTGTTTTATCACTTCATCAAGACCATAAACTTTTCAAAAGCAAGGAGACATGCTTATTGCACAAGTATTGTTGTTATACATGTAAATGTACTTACGAAACAGCAAACTATTCATTTGGGTCCAAGTATCACACTGTATAGCCAATAGGAATTATTCCCATTTTACAAGTGCAAGAATGTAAGGAGAGAGATTAAGTAAGTTATCCAAAGTCACTAAGCTGATTAGTCAGAGATGAGAGCTTAACCCAAATCTATTCTATTCAATTCAAAGCTGGTGCTTTACTACACCATACTGTCTTCCCCAGTTCATTCTGGATGAAGAAAGGTTTAAGAACCACATGTTTCACAAGTGAACTAAAGGATACCAGAAATGTTTTTTAAAAGCATGTGAGAGTTAGGGAGAGAATATACACAATCCTTTAGGAAAAGAAGCCCAAAAGAGAGTTATCAAAATGTCTCTAACAGAAAATAATACAATTTAAATTTCTTACCTTCATTCTCATTAATACTCATTAAACACCCCTAATGAGGTGCATAAATTGATACAGCCCCTTGGAGAGAAATTTAACAGTATTTACCTGAAAGTTTATCCCTCTGACATAGCAATCTCACTTCTAGTAAGTCATAGCATACATAAACTCAACCACAGACAACTTAAATGTCCATCAACATTTAATGTACAATGGATATGACGGGGGTATTAAAAACCAAGGAGCTTGACTTTTATGTGCTAATATGCAAAAATCAAGATATACTGCTAAATTTAAAAACAAAAAGCAAGAGGTATAATATGTTTGATTTCCCATTTTGAATAGGTAAGACATATACATACTTATCTATGTATACGAAGAAGATTTTTTAAAGTTTTTATATCACAGTTGCTACCTCTGATATATTAAGAAGAGTAAGCTGTGGGAAAAAGCTTTTAAATTCTCATTTTATATCACTCTGCACAGTCTGAATGTTTTAGAATGTAACAAATGAGTCTAAAATGTTTATTATAACATTTTAAAAGGAATGAACTTACTTGTAAACTGCTTCAGTATATTATTTTTAAGGAGAAGGGGCTGAAACTTACATATATTGAATTTCAAATAAAAGATGATCAATTAAAAATGAATACCATCAAGTATCACAAAACAGGCCATGCAGAGTATTGGTGCTCATACACAGAACGGCTCATTTGTCAATGCTTCGTAAAAACTGTTTCTAGATCTATTTTCCAATTTATACTCTAAATTTTAAGTTACATTACTGAGAAAGTAAATAATATATTCCAGTTTCACTGTACAAATTCTGGGTTGATTCCAGTTGTATCTGCAGAATGCAGATTTTCAAATGATTGGAGAATAAAAAAATCCAAGAAGATACATAACTGAAAATTCTCCTTGCCATGTAATCAGAACAAAACACAAATTTCCTTGCTGACTTCCTACTTTATTTCAGGCATGAACTTTTGGTATTTCTTAGCCGTTTATTAAGCTTCCATTTGATTATTAGCTTATGATCTAACAAAACAGTAACTACATTACACAGCCTTAGGGTATTTATTAGTTCTTATGATATCTAACAAATTTCAATTTCTTTAGAAAAGGCATGCCTGGTTTTATTTTATTTTTATAGAAACGGGGTCTCACTATATTGCCCAGGCTGGTCTCAAACTCCTGGCCTCAAGCAATGCTCCTGCCTTGGCCTCCCAAAGTGCTGGGATTACAGGAGTGAGCCAGCATGCCCAATCGTGGTTTTATTTTAATTGCCTGCATCAAATGAGTATAAAAACCCTTTTATAACTGACAAAGCTTGCAGTCAGAAAATTCTCTCTTATGCCTCAGTTAACTGCTTGAAAATTCTTAGAATTTACTTTACTGTGCCTAGAAATACTACTCAACTTTCACATTTCTTCAGTTGTCCTAAAGAATAAATCTAAATTCCTTAAAACTTCCATTCAATATACCTCAGTTTCACAGTATTACAATGGGAAAAATATACTCCATGCTTAAGCCAAGTAAATACTAAAAATTTAAGAACTGGGATTAATTAAAGGTTTTTTCATGAAGGAGTATAAAATGCTTCACTGATATGACTCTAGATTTTGTGCCCATTAAGTTTATACTTACAAGGGGGTGGCATGTAATGCCGACATGATGAGAGAGAGGGCTGTGGAGGGGGCTGGAGCTGGGGCTGTGCAACCATGCTCGATCCATAGCCATCTATTGATGATAATGGTTGACTTGGGGCAGCAGCAGCAGCCTGATGGCCAAAGATTGCAGCTCGGGAAGAGGAAACAGGGCAGCAGGGGTCGAATGCAGATGCTCCATGAAAACCGCCACTTCCATGACTTCTGATAGCACTGTTGCTCAGGTCTACTGGCAATGCCTGCTATACAAAAAGGAACTATATTTTATCTTTCTAAAGTCTGGTCAAACATTTCATGCTATATTATAAAAGTACTCCTAACACAACCAAGAAAAACAGAATCTTTAATTTGAAAACAGTAAGATTCCTAGTGTGAAGAACTCGTGAGCACCAACAAAATACTTGGTTATCTTGTGTATCTTGGATTGTGAAAACTGTAGTGGTTTTATACTTAAAACCAATTTTTAAAAATCAAGCATAAGTTTATATCACAAGATAAGTAAGTGTAATATACTAAAGTCTTTTTGTCTTATAACATCTACATCTTAGAAACTTTAAAATCATACTTCCATATTCTCCTTTATCCCGACATTGTGACTACTAATTTAGGACTCCTTTAGAAAACATATGATCACACTAGTGAAAACACTAAGGTTCTAGGAAAAATCTTGTCTGCCCCAAGTTCCAAACTGTATGACGAAGCAAGAATTTAACTAAAATTCTAATAGTGTAAACAAATCTACATTACTCAAAATAACAAAGGACTAAGATTTTTTCACACTAAATCATGAATTACCTTTGCCACTTAAAGCTTTCATTTGTTCAAAAAAATAGAAATAAAAAAATTAAACCACTGCTTCCTTTGACAGGCATATTTATTGCACTTTGCTTTATTATGCTTTACAGATGTTCGGGCTTTTTTTTTGTTTTGTTTTGCTTTGAACAAACTGAAGGTTTGTCAAGCAAGTCTATCAGGGTTACTTTTCCAACAGCATATGCTTACTCTGTGTCTGTCAAATTTTGGTAATTCTTACAGTATTTAAATTTTTCTCATTATTATTTTATCTATTATGGTGATATTCAATCAGTAGTCATTAATGTTACTATTACAACTGCTTTGGGCACCAAAAACTGTGCCCATATAAGGCAACAAATTTAATAAACACGTGTGTCCTTAACAGATGTTCCCGACATCCTCCTCTTCTCTCTGTGGGTCTCCCTATTTCCTGAGACACAACAACACTGAATAGCCCAATTAATGGCTTCTAAGTATTCAAGTGAAAGGAAGATTTGCACATCTCTCATTTTAAATCCCGATAAATGATTCAGCTTAGTGAAGAAGACATGTCAAAAACCCAGATAGGCTAAAAGCTATGCTAAATTGGGGTCCGGGGTGCCCTCAGCTCCCCTGATAGGATGTTTCTCTAGGTTCTTGGTCTCCTGCCTTCTCAAGAATCAGAGAGGGGACCGCGGTGCAGTGCGCAGTAAATACGAGACTCAAAAGTGTTTGTAGAAAGTGATTTATTTAGAGAGAGAGAAACAGGAGAAGGAAAGAGAAAGAAACAGCTAACTCTCACACTGAGTGAGAGAATCCAGAAAATAGGAATCCAGGAGAGGAAAAAGCAGCTTCCACACCGAGTGGAAGGCAATAGAGAGATGGCATTTAGGAGAAGACAGGCTTCCACCACAGAGTGTGGAAGGGGACTCCAGATGGGAAATCCAAGAGAAAGACAGCTTCCATGAAGGCAGTGTTCGTGGAAGGGGACCCAAACATGGAGTCCAAAGGGGTGTGGAAGAAGGGGACTTTTAACCTGGGAGGAATCCTGACCTTCTCTAAGACCCCAGGCCAACGAAAGGAGTTCCCTAGAACTTCTGCTGGAATGACTGACTCTTAGTTTCTTCCTGTACCCGTGAAATTTAAACATAAACTGTTAAATCTCCCAGATGGAGAGAGATGGAAGAGGGGCACAGTGCTAGGAAGTTCTTGCCCTTAAAACTACGCCCCCTGTGGACCCAGAAAGAGAACACCTTTCCTAACTGGCCTTTTATACCAGTTAGGCAAATTGTGAATGCAAAGCAAAAATTTCTGAAAGAAACTGAAAGTAATACAGTGAACACACAAATAATAAGAAAGTGAAACAGCCTTAAAGCTGATCTAAAGAAAGTTTTAGTGGTCTAGATGGAAGATCAAACCAGCTACAACATTCTCTTAAGCCAAAGCCTAAGCTAGAACAAGGCCCTGTCTTCAATTCTATGAAGGCTGAGGGAGGCAAGGAGGCTGCAGAAGAAGTCTGAAGATAGCAGAAGTTAGCTCATGCAACTGAAGGAACAAAGCTATCTCTATAAAAGTGCAAGGTGAAGCAGCAAGTGCTGAGGTAGAAGCTGCAGTAAGTTATCCAGAAGATTTAGCTAAGATCAGTTATGGAAAGTGCTACAGTGAGTAACAGATTTTCCATGTAGACAAAACAGTCTAATATTGGAAGATGTCATCCAGGACTTTCATAGCTAAAGAGAAGTCAATGCCTGGCTTCAAAGTTTCAAAGGACTGGATGATTCCTGTTAGGGTCTAATGTAGCTGGTGACTTAAAGTTCAACGCTCATTTACAATTCCAAAATTCCTGGAACCCTTAAAAGTTATGCTAAATCTATTCTGCCTGTGCCTTATTAATAAACAAAAGCCTAGATTGACAATATATCTGGTTACATGGTTTACTGAGTATTTTAAGAATACTGTTGAGACCCACTACTAAGAAAAAAATGATTCCTTTTAAACTATTACTGTTTAGCAAAGTGAGACCTTGTCTCAAAAAAGAAAAAAGAAAATTGCTGTTTTTTGACAATGCATGTAGTCATCCAAGAGCTCTGATGATGTATAAGGAGATTAATGTTTTCATACCTGCTAACACAACATCCAGTCTGCAGACTATGGATCGAGGAGCAAAGTCTTATTAAGAAATGTATTTCTTAAGGCTATAGCTGCCATAGTAATTCCTCTGATCAATCTGGGCAAAAATAAACTGAAAACCTACCAGAAAGGAGTCACCATTCTAAATGTCATTAAGAACATTTGTGGTTTATGGAAGGCAGTCAAAATAGCAATACTAGTAATTTGGAAAAAGTAGATCCCAAGCCTCATGCATACTTTGAGGGGTTCAAGACTTCAGTGGATGAAGGAACTACAGATGTTGTAAAGACAGCAAGAGAACTAGAATAAGAAGTTGGACCCTGAAGATGTGATTGAATTACTGCAACTCATGATAAAAGTTGAGTGAGTTGCTTCTTACGGAGAGGCAAAGAAAGTGGTTTCTGTATGCCCTTTATTTATTTATTTATTTTTTTTTTTTTGAGACAGTGTCTCACTCTGTTGCCCAGGCTGGTGTGCAGTGGCACAATCTCGGCTCACTGCAACCTCCACCTCCCAAGTTCAGGTGATTCTCTTGCCTCAGCCTTGCAAGCAGCTGGGATTACAGGCACATGCCACCACACCCGACTAATGTTTGTGTTTTCAGTAGAGACAGGGTTTCACCATGTTGGCCAGGCTGGTCTAGAGCTGCTGACCTCAAATGACCCACCTGCCTTGGCATCCCAAAGTGCTGGCATTACAGAAGTGAGCCACTGACCCAGCCTCATTCATTCATTCACTCATTCATTCCTTTCAGACAAGGTCTCACAGTGTTGCCTATGATGGAGTGCACTGTTATAAACACAGCCCACTGCAGCCCCGACCTACCTGGCTCAAGCAATCCCAGTAGCTGGGACCACAGATATGCGCTATTGCACCCAGCTAATTTTTAAATTTTTTGTAGAGACAGGGTCTTGACATATTGCCCAGGCTGGTCTTTAACTCCTGGACTCAAGCAATCCTCCCACCTCAGCCCCTCAAAGGGTTGGGAGCAAAGGCATGAACCAACATGCCCAGCCAGAAGTGGTTTTCTAAATAAAAGCATAGCAGAGGCCCAGAGAAAAGTGTTTTTTGTTGTTGTGTTTTCATTAAAAAAAAAAAAAAAAAAATGCAGAAGTGATGTCCTGTGATGGAATCTACTCCTGTTAAAGATACTGGAAACAAGATGAAAATGACAGCAAAAGATTTAGACTATCATATAAACTCAGTATATTACATTAGTACATTACATAAACTTAAAGCAGCTGCAGAGTTTGAAAGGACTGACTCCAATTCTGAAAGAAGTTCTATGGGTAAAATGCTATTAAATAGCATCATGTGCTACAGAGAAATCATTCATGAAAGGAAGAGTCAATCAATGCAGCAAACTTCATTGTTGTCTTACTTCAAGAAATTGGCACAGCCACCCCAATCTTTTAAGTACCACCACTCTCATCAGTCATAGCCATCAACATTAAGGCAAGACCTTCTATCAGCAAAAATATTACAACTTGCTCAAGGCTCAGAGGACTGCTGGCATTTTTAAAAGATGTATTAACAATAAAGTATTTTTAAAATGAAGTATTTTTAAATTGAAGCATGTACATTTTTTTTAGACATAATGCCACTGCAGACTTAGTATAGTACAGTGTAAACATTAACTTTTATATGTACTGGGGAAACTAAAAAATTCATGTGACTTGCTTTATTGCAATATTCACTTTATTGTAGTTATTGTGGTTGTCTGGAACGAAACCTGCTAGTATCTTCAAGGTATGCTTGTATTAGGAATATGATTTCAGGGAAAGCCCATTAACTAAGTTGGGAAATAAACCAGAGGCTAGATTCCATTTCCACTCAACAGTAATATTTTCCTCCAAATGCATTTTTTTTTTTTTTTTTTTGAGACAGAGTCTTGCTGTTGCCCAGGCTGGAGTGCAGTGTTACAATCTTGGCTCACCGTGATCTCCACCTCTTGGGATCAAGTAATTCTCCTGTCTCAGCCTCCTCAAAAAGCTAGGGCTACAGGCATAAGACACCCCACCCAGCTAATTGTTTTTTGTTTCGTTTTGTTAGAGATGGGGTTTCACTGTGTTGCACTGGGTGGTCTCGAACTCCTGAGGTCAAGCGATCCACCCGTCTCAGCCTCCCAAAGTGCTAGGATTACAGGTGTAAGCCACTGCGCACTGCCTTCCAAAAGCATCTGGAAAACTCCTAAGTAAAACACTTTCAACCTTCTACTCTAGAGCAGATTACAAGGCAAGAACTGCTTCTTTGTATACTTAAATACAAGCCTACTGCTTAGGTTCAGTGGAGTCATACTTTTCAAATTGTGATTAAAGATCATAAAGATCTGATGTTATATATGGAATGATATACAGGAACTGTTCAATACTGGAAGCTGAGGGGCTGGAGATGAAAAAACCTAGGGTAAAGCATTTGTCAAAGGCCCAAGTCACCCAGCAGTCCTCAGAGGAACCACAGCAGTCTTTTTACTTTCAGTGAGCTCTAGGTTCAGGGGAATAATAGAAACAAAAGGAACTCTGGGTGCTGAAAGGAAAGGCAAGTGATGATACAGAAGATAGGAAGAAGAAAAGGAAGAGCTCCTTTCTTCTGTATTATTTATGTACAATCAAGTATATGTCTTATCTCCGTCTGTTGAGTTGGCAAATAAAACTTCTGTACTCAATTCAGGTAAATAAGGTTTAAGGATAATGTTGTAAGACTGAATTTATGTTTATGGTTCAAATCCTTTCCCTACTGTTTAGACCAAAATAGCAAATGGACTAGAATTAGAGTATCAACATCTTGTGAAGGTGACCAACTTTCATCTTATCTTCATCTCCAGTCGGTGACTAAGAACATTCCCAGGGTAAGGTAATTCCTAGAAGAAAGTGAGGGTAAAATTAAAGAATAAAGGGAAAAAAACAATAATGGAACCCTCTTCTTCACAATTCTAATAGTTCATTCAATTCTTATTCTCAAAAGACAATAAAGGGTAAGCAAGATGAGTACAGTGATGGGACATAATAATTGCTTTACATAGATCATAAATGATGCATCACACTAATTAAACTACTGGGCACTATGGTGCATGCCTGTAGTCCCAGCTAATTGGAAGTGTGAGGCAGGAGGATTACTTGAGCCCAGGAGTTTAAGGCCAGCCTGAGTAACAGGCTCTCTCTTAAAAAAAAAAAAGGCGAGAGATGGGGTTGGGTGGGGTTGGAGGATGGAGGGTACTGTGGTAGGGGTAGGTAGGGATGAAAGCCATATCATATCAAAGCAAGCAGTGAACACTATCTACATGATTACTGCATCTTCTCGGTTTGCTTGTCTAATTTTTCTTTGACTATGCACAGTCTGGCACTCAATCATAAGACATCTACACAATCATAAATCTCAGGTTTTGTTTGCTACTTCTATTCCTCTACTTTCTGCTGTGCCCAAATAGGTCTGAAGACTATACCGTTATATTATGAGCATGTAGTTAAGTTTAGAGCCCTAGAAACATCAGTATGAGTCTCAAACTGCTGTCTTCAAAATCTCACTCTCTTTACCTTCCAACCCATTATTACCACTGAATGCCTGGGATCCTGCTGATTCTTCTCAGGTTTTGTTTGCAGTCCAAATATTTCTATTTATACTTATAGGTGGGTAAATGGGTTATATTTATTTCACACTAAACAGAACTGTAAGAGATCCTACCTGTAATTAACTCAAGCTGAAAGAAAACATTATATACATAATTGATTTCTCAAATCAGCTGTGTTATTTTATTAATAATAAAATATTCTGCAAATGAGACTTCTGGCAGCTCTTTAATGAATGTAGGAAAAGCTGGTAGACCTACCTCTTCACCATTTTCCTACAATACTTACAAAGAGTCATTTAACCAAATTTATAGCAAAAGAACATTATACTTTAAAGCAGGTCCTTTCACTGGAAAATTTTTCTTGATGTTCCCTCATTCCCCAGAGGCAGGACAGGTCTGGACAATCCATTAATACCAAGAAATATAACCAAAACCGAAATAATATCTAAAATCTCTTTAATCACATTTTCTACTCAATTCAAACTTCCTCTTAATAGCAGCTGGATTTTTTTAAAAAGAATACCTCTCCTTCTTAATTATTTTTAATCTGTCAAGATGCACAAGACATACCATCAAAATTTTTAAAGATGAGGTAAGTACTTTAGAGGAAAGATCAGGTGACAACAAAAAAAGCACTACCTTGGCCAGGCACAGTGGTTTATGTCTGTATTCCGAGGCAGAAAGAGACTCTGTCTCAAAACAAAAAGAAAAGGCAGGTTGGAGAGCAGTGGCGCAATCTCAGCTCACTGCAACCCCTGCCTCTCAGGTTAAAGCAATTTTCCAGCCTCAGCCTCCTGAGCAGCTGGGACTACAGGCACGTGCCACCACACCTGGCTAATTTTTGTATTTTTAGTAGAGACAGGGTTTCACCATGTTGGCCAGGCTGGTATCAAACACTTGACCTCAAGTGATCCAACTGCTTCTGCCTCCCAAAATGCTGGGATTACAGGTGTGAGCCCCCATGCCAGCCTCTTTGACTTTTTTTGCAGCACTTTTTTTCTGGCATATTATATGTCAAAGTTACAATTTTTCTCTGAAATTACATCTTTTGGTTTTTAAAGGATGCAACACCCAGGCTTATATCACAATCACACATGGAAGTGACATAACAAAAGTTAAAGTAGCATGGAACACTAGACTTTTTTACTCTCTGTGATCGCCAATACTAATGTAATATTATTTGACATTTCGTGAACCCACTAATAATACCAAGTAATTTACTTAATCACAATTTTTTGCTGACATTTCAATTCTCCATAAACTAAAAACCTCATCTGCCCCTGAGAAAATACACTACAGGTCTACATCTGAGAAGGCTGTTTATTTCTAGATGAGTGAGGTTATAGTGAACTCCAGAGAAGGAGGTAAAAGGGAAAAAACTGGGAGAATTAGCCTGACACTAGAGTTTCACCAATTTGTTTAAAATAAGATCCCAAAGATCAGATTCAACTGTATTTAACTAAAAACATCAAAAACCATTCCACAATTTTAAAAAAATGATTTTTAGATTAAGTATCAGTTCTGATTTCCCACATCCATGGTCCCTTCAATTAGTTGTAATAATTTAGATCATCTGAAAATCCTGGAGACTTAATTAAAAAGAAATTACAGACCACTAAATTAGGCCATTTTTGAATGTGAGAATGTGACTAATTTAGTATATATAATCTGTCCCTAGGGGTTTTTTTCCTCCTCTCGAAGCCACCACAATTAAGAAAGGTGGGATGGTTTTAACTCAAGTAGTTACTCCCTCATTCTGGGTATTCCAGACATCCCAAACAGAAGGAGAAAGGAAAGGGAAGAGAAAAAAGAAAGGAGGGGAAGAGAGAGAGGAAAGGAAAGAAGAATGGTACAGAGTAAAAAAAAGAAAGGGAAGGAGGGAGGGAGGAAAGCAAGGATGAGAAATGGAAGGAGGGAGAGAGAGAGGAATGAAGGGAAAGGAAGAGAGAGAAAAGGAAAGAGACAAAGGAGGGAGGCAGGAAAGAAAGACCGATTCAAATTCCACATACCTGTTCATGATAGCTGGTACCAGAACTATTTGCTCCACAAGGTGCTTGTACTTGTGGAGGTCTTTCCACAGGGCAAGCAGGATCACTAAAGGAAGGAGAAACTGGGACAGCAGGGTGGGGAGTATGATGGTGGTGGTGATGATGCTGAAAATGGTGACCATGCTGTTGAAAGCAACTTGTATGAGGATGTCCTAATGCGTGGTGATTCTGTGATGACCCTCCACATGGTGAGTGCTGGGGACAGCAGGAAGGTAACCTTGGCATTGCAGGAGGGCCAGTTTCCGTTACAGCACTAGATGTAGTTCTCCTTGAGTCATCTTGAAACAGAAAAAAATGCACAGAATAATCAAATCATGAAGTATCACTGTGTAAAAAATAGGTATGGGATATAATTAGGAAATGTTTAGTAAATTCAAATCTCTGTAAATAATGTGATAGTGTCACTTTTTTTTTTCCTGAGACAGAGTTTCGTTCTTGTTGTCCAGGCTGGAGTGCAATGGCACAATCTTGACTCACCACAACCCTGGCAGTGATTCGCCTGCCTCAGCCTCCCAAGTAGCTGGGATTACAGGCATGTACCACCATGCCTGGCTAATACTGTATTTTTAGTAGAGATGGGGTTTTTCCATGTTGGTCAGGCTGGTCTTGAACTCCCAATCTCAGGTGATCCGCCTGCCTTGGCCTCCCAAAGTGCTGGGATTACAGGCGTGAGCCACTGTGCCCAGCCAATAGTGACACATTCTTAACATATACATTATATGATTTTATGCAGTGGTCTTCCCTGAGATTTTCCTGAAACTCTGAATTCTTCAGGAGGCTCATATTTACTGTGATGTGTAAGTATGGCAATTAATCATGTCTTCCTAGGCCATAACAAATGATGTATTACCAATAAAATTGCATTTTAAAAGTTTTAAAATACCACAAGTCCTTCCACTATATGCTACAAATCAAGTGATCTTCCCCTGAGGTCCATGAACCCTAATATCATAAATCATTCCTATATAATGCAGACAGCTATGTACTGCTTAAAATCTTACCTTCTTAAGACACAACCACCCAAGTCAGAGTATATCTGACTGAGTCTCACTATCCGCCAACTTTTTTTTTTTTTAAAGACCAGGTCTCACTCTGTTGCCTAGGCTGGAGTGCAGTGGCTCGATCTTGGCTCACTGTGACCTCCACCTCCCAGGCTCAAAAGATTATCTTGCCTCAGCCTCCCAAGTAGCTGGGACCACAGGCACACACCACCACACCCGGCTAAGTTTTGTGTTTTTTGTAGAGACGAAATTTTGCCATAGTGCCCAGGCTGGTCTCAATCTCCTTCCTGAGCTCAGGTGATCCACCTGCCTCAGCCTCCCAGAGTGCTGGGATTACAGGTGTGAGCCACCATGTCCAGCCCAGTATCTTTTTCCCTTCCTTTCGACTCTATAGTCAGAACCAATAAAATACAAGAAATGATCACTCTAATACCTGTAAAATAATATGTACTTTATAATAATCTAATGACCTAGTGTCACATGGTAGGGAAAAAAGCATGGAGTCAAATGAATGTGGGTTCTAATATGGGACTCTTCTTTTAGCAATGTGACCTCAGGAAAGTTATTTAACCTCCATTTTATCCATAAAATGTGGTAGTAAAATTGCCTTGCATGACTGTTTGAAAGAACAGTTTTCTAGGTATGAAACACATGAGTCCTGATTATGCTGTCTGCCACATGCCCAGAATTATTTTGAAGATATGTTCTTCTATGCCAGAAGAACTGCAAAAGTGACCCCTTAAAGTTTGTCCCAGTATTTCAAACTCATTTAAAACCCAGAAACTTTTCCTTAAACTAAACATTATATGGAAATTATATAAAAGATATTTTTTTAAATGGAAGTTTCTGATTAAATTACAAGAGTGAAAAGCCTAAAGCCAAAGCCTTGCCCAGCTGCCACTCTTAAATCCCCACTCTGACTCTGAGGCATCTCATCAGAATCCTTAGAATTCTGGAACATTACTGTCTCAGCCTTGATTTTAGAGTACCCAATAGTAGGGATATCCTGCTCCTATATGGCTCAAAGTGCCTAGCTCATCTCTTCTGGGCCAATGTATCAATTAGGAATCTTTTGCCTGTTTACAAATAATATAAAAATCCTCCAACTGCCCAAAGTATTGAAATAAATGAAAAAGAAATCCAACCAAAACAGCTTAAACAATAAAGGGAATTATGGGCTCACATAAATGAATCTGGGTAGAGGGGTGCTTCAGGCTCTGCCTAGTAATATTCCAGCAAATTTCCCTGTAATTCTCCTGGCTCTGCCCTCTCTTACTTGTCCTATCCTGCCTTTCCTGATTCTCAACTCCTCAAGGTCTGTGTTCTAACCTCTGTCACACAGTAGCTCTAATCTACATTTTTGTATATCCAATTTTTCCAAGCCCCTAATCTGGCCTATGGAGGCTAAACTCCCAAATCCTTTTGTAAAGGTTCTTATCCTGGGAACTAGAATTCAGGGTTCTGTGAACTTGGATGGAATAAAAATACAAATTATCACTAACCTCTAACTGACCCTAGAATTAGTACTACTTTATCAACATCAGTTGACATGTGAAATATTTTAATTGGTAATAAAAACAAAGTCAACAAATTGCTTACTTTTTAAAACAAATAATGGCTGTTTCAAAGTCAGTTCTCTAATTATGTTACTTTCATTTACTTGCATTCCAAATGTCTTGAATAACCTGGATAAAGTTAAAAGTAGCATATCAGGAACTGACCATGATCAACAGTCTCTTAGGGCTATGCTGAACCCAACATTAAGTAACTGTTTCCTATAAATTATAGTATGTGTAACAAATTACTCATTATTTCAGTAGCTTTACTTGCTACAGCATTTTCAGGATTTTATCTTAGTCCCTATGTAAAAGTGTTATACAAGTCAATGTCATTTATTGTGTATTGCACCAGGAAAAAAAGGTTGAAAACCTTTGTTTGGCACACTAAATTCACTCACTGGGATACACTAAATGACCTTCATGGTTCCTTCCAACTCTGGCACTTTAATTTTACACACAAAGTTATCTGAAGATTACGTGAGACTAAAAGTCAGGATTTAAGTTTGTAACCATCACTAAAGTGATAGACATGACATGTATCTGTTCAGAAATAGCTTGTCTCCTTTTGCCTCCGAGGATTTTGAATATAAAAATCAGAATGAGAGAAGAGTAAGCACAATGACTATAACACATTTAAGGCTGAACACATACTTAAGGCATAAAATCATTAACAGTATGACTTCAAAAAGAAGACTTATCTTATAGCTCTACTTCCTAGGCAACAGATTTGCCTTCCAGTTAAATAGTCCCTTTTCCTACTGTCCAGAACCTCTTTTTTTCTCAAACAGGCTTGCATCCCCAAGTAAAGACAACCAATTAGCCTCTCATTCAAGAGTTACTGCCTAAATAGAACTGCCATAAATTACAGCTGAAATACAAAAATATCAGATTCAGTAAATAAAACACTTCCTTTTCTATGGAAATTAACCCACAGAGAGCCCACTAAAACGAGACAATCGCTGGGCACGGTGACTCATTCCTGTAATCTCAGCAGGTTGGGAGGCTGAGGCGGGCCGATCACCTGAGGTCAGGGGTTCAAGACCAGCCTGGCCAACATGGTGAAACCCCATCTCTAAAAAAAATAATTAAAAAAATTAAATAAAATAAAAACGAGACAATCACGAACCTGCATCAGGGAAATTAACTCCACAGCCCAGTGACAATAATTTGGTTAAAGTCCCTCCTAGGAGTGCCTTCAGTAACTCTAGCAGGATTACTGAGATGCAGGCATGAATTTAATCATTCACTCAACAGACTTACACGTAATAAAGGTGTGGTAAAAGATCTACAAAAGGCACTGGATGATACAAAGGTGAAAATGAAAGTCCTGGCCGTTGACATAACTTACAGTATTATCTGTCTTTGCTGTTTTTTTTTTTTTTTTTGAAAGAGAAAGGAAGAGGAAGAGATTTTAGAAAAAGAGAGAAAAGGAGAAAGAAAGAAACAGCAAAAGAAAGAAAAAATGAAAGAGAAAGAAAGAGGAAGAGATTTTAGAAAAAGAGAGAAAAG
>CAUYQU010065090.1:0-38628 GCA_963574635.1 Cheracebus regulus | reverse complement strand
TAGGGCCTGACCATCTTATCTCCAACTCACCAGTCAATGAATGGAAGGGCTTAGAACAAGTTAGTTCTGGATACTGTTCAATGAAAAGAATTTTGGCATTTAATGCAAAGGCTACCTCCAAAAGGAGAAAATTTTACTTTTCCATATCCACTGTAAGAAAAAATATAAAGGAACACACACACACACACACACACACACACACACACCATTCTGAATAGGAGCGGGAAACATAAGGAGTCTGTGTTTGTTTTCAAATAGAGAACATTACCTTCCTCATTT
This sequence comes from Cheracebus regulus, assembly GCA_963574635.1. Taxonomy (NCBI): domain Eukaryota; kingdom Metazoa; phylum Chordata; class Mammalia; order Primates; family Pitheciidae; genus Cheracebus; species Cheracebus regulus. The sequence goes on along the minus strand of CAUYQU010065090.1, from coordinate 38,349 downwards.
TTTTTTTAAAGAAAATGGTAATGCTTAACTAAGTCATAGATATTACTGAAGGATGGTTCTAGATTCTTGTTATATGCAAAGAATTTGTTAAACCTTTTCAACCTTTGGTGAGCTCATAAAGATGAAAATTTCGTGCATAAAATACTTTAGAAAAAAATTAAGAATTTCCATCCTTCTTGAAGTATGAGATTAATGAAAAGATTGCAGGTAAACTGTTTATTTGACCATGATTCAGTATCAGAAGGGCTGTATGTAAAAGTATACAGATTTAAATCAAACTTACTTTCAAAGTTTGAATTTAGAATTTGTACATTGGAACATTGCAATATATGCTGCTGTGATCTCAGGCAGTTAGATTAGAACATGATAGTGATGTCTCCATGTCATACATTTATCCCTCTCCTACTTAAACATACTGATTTCCGTGAGCATAGACTCTCTAAGCATGGCCCACTATATCTCAGATACATGGCTTTGTTCATAGGGTCAGAGTCTACATACCTTCTAGATATATATTCACTATTGGTTCACTGAGGAGGGAGAGGGTCTTTCACATCTAATTTTGAAAATGAATTTACTATATCAACTTTATGTATAATATAAATTATTCTCATACAACCCATACATAAAAATAGTTTAAAATGTCAAGAAAACAAAATAAACCATTTCTGAACTGGCCTCTGCTACTATCTGGCTCTGTATTTTTCCCTTATTATATTGATGAGTCCCTCACTAACTAGCACAGAGACAACACACAGTATAAGAACCCTCCAACTAATCACCAATTAGTGCAGTCCTATATATTCACGCAAAGCATGATAGTCAGCACTCAACACTCAGCCTCTGCTTTAAGTTTGACTTAATGTGAACTCAAACCTTTGCTGCAGAAAAGTTTTCTGTAATAAAAGATTATTACACTAGCATTGAGTATTTGGATATTTAAAATATGTGGGCTTCAGTGTCCTCATTTGTAAAATGAATTGGTTGAGTTTGAAGCAGGTTATCTTCAAGATTCCTAGTGCAACATCTTAGATTACACTGTGATTTTATCTGGCTTTAAATATGGCAGCAAGTGGCCTTTGACCAGTAAGCAAGATTCAAGGACAGAGTGTAGTGTGACAAAACCATAGCAGATCTCTGCTTCTGTGGCCCAGCCCTGCCCAGGGTCTCAAGAGCCAGATTCCCTGGGTGGAGACCACCGACAGGCAGTACATGAGTGATATTCTGATGTTATAACAATTCCTTTAAATTCTAAAATCGTAAATGCACCTTTCCAAAGTATCTTTACTCTCGAGCACAATCTGATTTAGTAGTCCAATTGAAGGCATAGAAATCAAAATTTCTTCTTTAATTTGAAGGTGTCATTTTTCATGTCAATGACGCCTTTTAAAAAAATATAGTGCCTGTAAGAATGGCCATAAATAAAAGGCAAAAAACAATAGATGTTAGTGCAGATGTGGTGAAAAGGGAACACTTCTACATTGCTGGTGGGGATGTAAATTAGTATAACTGCTATGGAAAACAGGATGGAGATGCCTTAAAGAACTAAAAGTTGAACTACCATTTGATCTATCAATCTCGCTACTTGGGTATCTACCCCCCCAAAAGTCATTATATAAAAAAAGACACATGCATATGCATGTTTATAGCAGCACAATTCGCAGTTGCAAAGTTATGGAACCAACCTAAATGCCCATCAACCAACGAGTTGGTAAAGAAAATGTAGTATATATACATCATGGAACACTGCTCAGCCATAGAAAGGAATGAAATAATGTCTTTTGCAGCAACTAGCATGGAGCTAGAGGCCATTATCCTAAGTAAAGTAAGTCAGGAATGGAAAACTAAATATTGTATGTTCTCATGTGTAAGTGGGAGCTAAGCTATGAGGATGCAAAGGCATAATTATGATAAAATGGACTGTGGGGACTCAGAGGGGAAAGATTGGGAGTGGGGTAAGGGATAAAAGACTATCAGTTACAGTGTACACTGCTCAGGTGATGGGTCCACCAAAATCTCAGAAATCACCACTGAAGAACTTATCAATGTAACCAAAAACTATCTATCAGGTACAGTGTACACTGTTCAGGTGATGGGTGCACCAAAGTCTCAGAAAGCACCACTAAAGAAGTTATCAATGCAACTAATAATCAAATAATTATTTTAATTATTAAAATTAAAATAATTTTCAGTAATTTCAGTAATTTGTGGGAATTATTGAAATTAAAATAAATTTTAATGTTGTTCCTGAGATTATGATAAGGTGTATTCTTGAATTAAGTTTGCGTGTTTCGTAGGCTTCATATTATTCCTAATTTGAAATTAATTTACTTCAATTAACCAGATTCATTTTGTACAATAATAAATGTAACCTGTAATGTCTTAACACCAGATGGAGATAACTTCCCTAAAGCCAAAACGACTTGACTTGCTCTCTTTTTTAGGTCCTGTCACAGTGCAGCCATCACCCTGTGAAGCTGATCAGTTTTCTTGTATCTACACACTCCAATGTGTCCCTCTCTCAGGGAAATGTGACGGACATGAAGACTGCATAGACGGATCTGATGAAATGGATTGTCCTCTCAGCCCCACCCCTCCACTCTGCGGTCACATGGAGTTCCTGTGCTCTACAGACGAATGTATCCCTTCCCTCCTGCTATGCGATGGGGTGCCGGACTGCCACTTTAATGAAGATGAACTCATCTGCTGTGAGTTATTTTCGCTAATTCAGTGTGCCAGGGGAGGAATGCCACTTTAAAATGAGAGAGAAAGCTCGACAGATGAAATGAAGTTTCCTAGAACCTTACTGTGATTGTATCGTCAGTAAGGTAGCTTTTTGTGTTATGTTGCAAAACAAGGCATCTGTCATTTGCTTAGCATTTCTAACAACACTCTGTTTGTGGTCACACTAATTTCTGTTAAACCTATCCATTTCCTTTTCTATTTACATCTGAGTCAGCCCCTTATGTGTTTTTATCTCATTAACACATGTTTATGGAAGTGCTTTGAAGAAGTGTGATTAGAATTTCTTCCTATCATAAAGGTTCTTGATGATGTCTTAAGTAAAGGGCATATTGATAGATATTCTCTTTTTGATCAGATGAAAAATATTTATTTCAAAGAGTATACATAGTTAGGGGTTGGATCTGGATAATTACCTGAGTAAATGTCATATGATTAAGAGTTCATGGGATAATGCATCCTAAGGACATGGGTTTGAATTTCATCCCTGTTACTTACTATGTGTACAATCTTGGGGAAGTTGAGTGCTGCCAATTTCAGTTTTGTCATCCATGTAATGAATTCAGTAATACCTAACTTACAAGGCTGTGATGATTTGAGCAAATGCATGTAAAATCCCAAGCTCTGTATTCAGTACCTTTGATTTTTATTGTAATTAGCCACTGTCAGGTAGGGAAGGAAGAATGTTAGGTAAGAAGTAATTATACACATCTTAAAGTGAGTACATAATCATGGTGGTGTCCAAACACCCTTAACATTTTATTTAGTTATTTGTTTGCTTCCTTCCTTACTTTGAATTTTGTTATTATATTTTTGGATGAGGGCTTCAGTGATAGAGGTTCATAAACTGTATGTTAATGATCATAATTTTTTGAGTAGTAAAAAGCAGTTTGAAATGTAACTATAAGAGAGGAACATTGAAAGAGGCTGAGTGCAGTAGCTCAGGCCTGTTATTCCAGCACTTTGGGAGGCTGAGAGGGGAGGATCCCTTGAGCTCAGGAGTTTAAGTCAGCCTGGGCAACATAGAACCCATCTGTAGAAAAGTAGCAATAATAATAACCACATGTGATGGTGCATGCCTGTAGTCCCAGCTACTCTGGAGGCTGAGGTGGGAGGATCGCTTGGGCACAGGAGTTTGAGGCTGCAGTGAACTATGATCATGCCACTATATCACTGTACTCCAGCCTGGGTGACATACTGAGACTCTATTTAAAAAAAAAGAATTAAAGGGATACAGATAGAAGGGAAGAAGGGAGAAATGGAGGAGGATGAGAGGAAGGAAGGAAAGAAGAAAGGAAGGGAAGGGAAGGGAGGAAGGGAGAAATGGAAGAGGGACGGAGGGAGGGAGAGAAGGAAGGAGGGAAGAAGGGAAGGAGGGAGGGAGGGAAGGAGGGAGGGAGGGAAGGAGGGAGGGAGAGAGGGAGGGAAGGACAGCTGGAGGGAGGGAAGGAAGGAAGGCAGGAAGGGGGAGGGAAGGAAGAAAGGAAGGAAGAAGGAAAGGAGGAAAAGAGGAAAGGAGGGAAGGGCAGAAGGGCAGGTTATTTTAGGGTTCTGTGTAGTACAGACCTCCAGAAATCTGGAACAATTGGAAGAGGAGTAAAGGTGAATGAAAGAAAGGAGAGATGGCCTTGGGATGCTTAATCAGTGAAACTCTTTTCCTGGTTCAGGCTAATAAATTGTTTTTCCAATTCCCTGTTATTTCCTACCTATATATTCTCTCTGAGATAAAGCCAACCTGTCAGGTCTTATCATCTTTTCTTAGAAGAAAGGTAAGCAAATGGAGGTGAATAGAAAAGAGAAAGTCTGCCAAATTACTTATCTCTGTTCCCATCAGAGCACTAATGTAATTTGGCTGATAGAAATCTTATTAAGTTTAATATAGTCATATGATATTTGGGTTCAAATACAACTGCTATTTAAAGAGAAGCTTAGGAAAGTACTGTGTCCTTATAAATTTAGGCATTTCTTGGAAAATTGGAGTTTGACTAGTCCTATTAAGTTCTGTTCCAAAAGGGAAATAAGCCCATGTTAGGAATAGACTGGGGACAAAATGCTAGAGCAAAATTACAGAATGAAGGAATGCAGTGGTCATAATTCACCCAGCATTTGAAGACGTAACAGTCTTTGGGGGCTCCACTGTTGGTTTAGAATGACATTTTGTAAACTCACATTCATTCATTTATTCACAAACCTCATTAAGAGCCTAACTGATGCCACATATTATGTTAAACATTGACGAGACAGATGGATATGACACTGTCCAAGCTCAGGCTGAAGATGTGCTATATGTTAGTGAAGGAGACTACTCAGTGAAAGTCAGAATACTGTATGACCAATCCTGTGACAGAGTCAAGCACCCCATGTTAGAAAGCACATAAGGAACTCTCTAACTGTGGTGCTCCAGAGCCTTTACGTTTTAACAAGAAGAGTGATTACACAGCCAAATTCGGAAAGACAAGTAGTCATTGGACAAATAAAGCAGAGATCGGGATTCAAGTGAAGTGAAGATTGTTCCAGGAGTAGAGAACAAGTCATTAGACTGAAGCATATTTTGTGTTGCTAGAGCAGCGTGTGTGGTTGGAAATATAGAAAGAATCCTGGAGAGAGAAGCAGGTCCCAGATCTTGGAGAATCCTCACCACCATGCCACCATGCCAGGGCCACGTAACTGCACTTAAGTTGGATATGAGATGGATTAGAGTGACGAAGGGGGACTAGTTAGAAGATGTCACAGTTCAAATACAAAGCAATTGATTAGATAACGGTATAAGGTAAAGATTATGAATAGACTTAAGGGATGGTCAGGTGATGAGGAAGGAAAGGACTCAACAGGGATTTCCAAGACTGTGTTTTCAGGGATCATGTCTATGGTTTGCTTCTGGAGAAGTTTTTCTGCACATGTCGGGCACCAGAAGCACAAGGAGGAGGCACAGCATTCTCTCCTGAGCATGAAGCCGGCTCTTGGTGTTGCTTGGCTCTCACTGCCATTTGCCATTGGTTGTGTTCTTTTCTTCCTTCTAGAAAGTAAAAGGGAGAAGATGCAGTCTGAGTGGTTTCTGTTAATTAAAAAAAAAAGAGTGACTTCCAAGTTTCTGATTTGGGCATCAGGACAGCTTATGTGCCATTGCTTGAGCTAGGGAAAATAAGAGTAGAAGGGTGTGTTAGCGGAAGATGTGGCTTCATTTTTAGATGTGTTGTATTTTTGAGACCTGGGACCCATGCACATGGAAATATTCAGAATGTGTTTGGAAATGTAAATATAAAGCTCAGAAGAGAGCTAAAATGCTAAAATAAGATAATTTAGGGATACATGGCTATCAGCATATGATTATTGAAGCTGTGGGTATAGATGAGATAAAAGAGGAAAGGGATAAAGTGGCAGACAGAACCTGAAGGAACAGCTAAAAGACCGTTAAGAAAAAGCAGACGTTGAAGACAGAGAAGATGTGATCCTAGACATAGTGGGGTGACAAGAGACTGATGAGCTTAAAGGCAGAAATCCTTTAGTATCAAAATATGTACAGGTTGAAATGTTTCTGAGAGATCAAATAAGAGAGGGCCTAAAGAATATATAAATTGGAAAAAGCCAAAAAGGTGAGTTTTGGTGATCTTAGAGACAGAACTTTTTATGAAGTGGGAGGGCAGAATTCTGACGTCAATCTTTTTTAAGAGCAAATGGGAAATGTCAAAAAGGGAAATTGATTGTAGATAACTCTTTCAGGAAGTTGTAATTGGAGTGGGATGCAGGAAAAAAGTATTGGTTTCTTTGTTTTCAGTGGCTTTCCCATGTTTAAATGTTGTAGGAATCAGGATTTGGAGATGTTTACAATTTTAGACAGGGACATCAATAAGAATTGATATTTATAGGCTTTTATTTTTATAAAAATAAATTTTCTAGCATTAGGAATGTTTAGATAAATCTGTGAGTTCAACATTTAAAAACACTTCATATTGAATATTGTCTTTCCATTGGAAACATTATTTTTTCATAATGGTTTTTATCTGAACTGAAGCAATACTGTTTTTATCAAACATATCCCCTTTCCCTAAAAAAAAAGAGAAAAACTCAGCATGGTTAATCATATGGAAGAACAGCACAAAACTAGAAACAGTCTTTTTACTGATATTCCTCTGATAGCCGTCTTCTATTCAGCATGAAGTTCAAGATTTCAGCAGATAGATGTTGTATCAGTCAATATCCTGGCAAGAAACAGGTATTGATATTGCATAAATTGAAAAAATATTAATAAGGGGATTGTTTACTGGGGAATTAGTATACATAGCAAAGCTGTAAACGATAGTAAGAGTGGGGCTTTTATCACTTACAGACAAAAGAGTGTGAGAAGAGGTTCAGTTCCCTGAGCCTAGAGTGGAAAAGACTACTTGTTAGGAGGTGTGATGTCTAATGAAGGGAAGCAGTTAGTCCATGCTGATCTTAAAGAGTCTGTTTGCTCTGTATTAATCTAATGCTGTTGTTACCCGTTGGCCAAATCCAATCATACACCAGAAGTTTAAAAGGCTTATTAATGTATCCTTATAGTCCAGTCTTGCAGATGCGGGAGAGAAGGTGGAGAATAGATCAGGAGGAGTACATCGAAATTATGCATCAGTGACAGATACAGCTGTGAAAAACAAATAGGGAAGTGGGTAGTTTTCTTCCTTTCCAATAGTAGTGGGTGTGTCCTCTGAAGTTGCATGCCACTTCTGGTGGTTTAGAATGTGTCACCTTCCTAAGACTTGTAGATCAAACTTTATCATTGATATTTTAGCTACTAGCCTTTAAATATGTTAGCTATGATCTCAACATCCTATAGTATTTTTGAACAACCATGTAAATATTATTCCTCTGCATTTACCAGATTCCTTTTTTTGCAACAGTGATCCTCAGTTTTTTCAACATTTAAAATCATGGTAATTATCTGTTTTAGAGAAGTGTTAGAGGAGTAAATGAAATTAATATGGTAAAGTGCATAACACATACATATAATAAATTATTATTCTTTCCCCATTAAATTATCTTATAGTTTATTGAAAATTATTTAAACTGCTAAGGTATTTTAATAAGAGTACTGGTTGAATTTAAATCAAGAATAAAATAAATATCCATCCTGTTGTACGTTAGATGTGTCTGCCCCGAAGGGCTTGTAGTCTTCTCTTCATTCTCATGGCCCAAGACCAAAGTTTCTCTGCTATCAGAAATATTGATCTACTGCATATAGATTTTATTTTAGTACAAAATGGGTATATACATCCATAGTCTTACATACTTTACTTACAAATATATTTTCCTTGCAGCAACTATAATTGATTAAAAGAATTTTGCTTTCAGGAAGTAGCACCAATGAGCCATTCATAAATTGTTTATTTTTAAAGTATCATCAGCTTGAGTGAATGAGCTACATGGCACAAAATGCCTTCTTATTTAGCCTACTTTGGTAAGAAAGAATACCAGTTTCAAGGATGATACATGTAATAACTGTTTTTATTTGTTTGTTTTTGAGACAGGGTCTCACTCTTTTGCCCAGGTTGGAGAACAGTGGCACAATTATAAATCACTGCAGCCTTGCCCTTCCAGGGACAAGCATTCCCCTACCTCAGTCTCCCAAGCAGCACAGGCATGCTCCAGCATGCCTGGCTAATTTTTCATAACAAAATTTATGGAGGTATGGTCTTGCTAGGTAGCCCAGGCTGGGCTCAAATAATCCTGCTGTTTTGGTTTCTCAAAGTTTTGGGATTACAGGTGTGAGCCACTGTGCTGAGCCACATGAGTATTTATAGATATTAAAATATAATGTCTGAAAGCCAGTGTACCAAAAAATAGATATTATTCATGGAAACATTTTGAAACCTAAGTTTTCTATGAATTTTATGTATGAATTTTTTGGCTTAATTTTGGAATTATTCTATGTTGTACATATATTAAGAAAGAAAAATACAAGGTAAGTGGCTCAGTTTATTTTCCTATATTCAGTACAATGTTATTTGCTTTATGGATGCCAATAAATATTAGTTGCATTCATAATTTGTTTTCTACCTATTATTAAAGGAAAATTTTTAACTATTAAATATAATTTTTGCTTATAAATTTTATAAAGCCAAAGGTCAGTTTTTAACTAAACTGTTAACTTTCTAATAAAAAAGTAAAACTTTTTATATTGAAACCATTTACTGATTTTTTAATACATTTCAACTGTATTTGTGCCAAAGTTGTGAACTTATACCACTTATAAGTTAGAGCTTCTTATTATACAGTCAACTTGAAAATAAATTATTAGTCACATTAGAAATTCAATGAAGAAATATGGATAAATTCCTATCTCAAATAGAGGAAGGGTTCAAAATACATGTTTGCGAGAAGATGAGAAATATCTATCGTATTTGTATATAAATGTTAATATGTTACATTCTTTAAAATCTTGAAACTATGATCTTATATGATCTCTCAGCTTTTCGCAATGAAAAATAATGATGATAAAAATATGTATGCACACAAAAATGTGTGTATGTATGTACACACATACAGATACATAGATACTTAAACACATATTTTTGTGTGCATACAGAATAAAAGATATACCTTGTTTTATTGTGTATTGCTTTATTGCACATCGCAGATGTTACATTTTTTACAAACTGAAGGTCTGCATCCTTGCATCCTGCAGGTCTATCAGTGCCAATTTTCTTTTTTCTTTTTTTTTTTTTTGAGATGGAGTCTCACTCTATTGCCCAGGCTGGAGTTCATTGGCGTCATCTTGGCTCACCGCAACCTCCACCTCCTGGGTTCAAGCAATTCTGTTGCCTCAGCTCCTGAGTAGCTGGGACTATCGGCACATGCCACCATGCCTAATTTTTTGTGTTTTTAGTAGAGACAGGGTTTCACCATGTTAGTTAGGATGGTCTTGATCTCCTAACCTCATGATCCGCCCGTCTCTGCCTCCCAAACTCCTGGGATTACAGGCGTAAGCCAATGTGCCTGGCCCCAGGGCCAGGTTTCTAACAGTGTATGCTCACTTCATGTCTGTATCCCATTTTAGTGATTCTAACAATATTTCAAACTTTTCCATGATTATTGTGTTTGTTATGGTGATGTGTGACCAGTGATCTCTGATGTTACTATTGTAACTGTTCTGGGGTGCCATGAACCATACCCATATAAAATGGTAAATTTAATTGATAAATATTTGGTGTGTTCTGACTGCTCCACCAGTCAGCCATTCCCCCATTTCCCTCTTCTTCTCCTTGGATTTCCCCAGTCTCTGAGGCCAAACAATATTGCAGTTAGGCCAACTACCATAACCTCAAAGTATTCAAGTGAAAGGAGGAAATGTGCATCTCTCACTTTAAGTCAAAAGCTAGAAATGATTATTAGTGAGTAAGGCACGTTGAACGCCAAGATAGGCTGAAAGCTGGGCCTCTTGCTCCAAACAGCCACATTGTGAATGTGAAGGAAAAATTGAAGGCGATTAAAACACTACTCCAGTAAATATACACACGATAGGAAAGCAAAACAGCCTTATTGTGAATATGGAGAAAGTTTTGATGTATTTCTGCTGAACCCTGAAACTCAGAGGAACAGGCTTAGAAACAAGAATAGATTGATACCATTATTATTTAGTGCTTTTGAAATCTATCCAGACTTTCTGACAAAATGGTGCAGTGAGTTCATGCTTTGACACATTCCCTCTGCTCCAGCCTAATCTAGAGCAAGGTCCTAACTATCTTTAATTCTGCAAAGTCTGAGAGAGGTGAGAAAGCTTTAGAAGAAAAGTTGGAAGGTCGCAGAGATTGGTTTATGAGGTTGAAGGAAAGAAGCCATCACTGTAACATAAAAGTACAAGATGAATCAGGAAGTGCTGAGATGGAGAAGCTGTACCAAGTTATCCAGATCTAGCTAATATCACTGATGAAGGTGGCTACACTGAACACAGATTTTCAGTGTTAATGAAACAGCCTTCTGTTGAAAGAAGATGCCACGTAAGACTTCCACATCTAGAGATGAGAGGTCTATGGCTGGCTTAACTAAACCCTAAGTAAGTTTTAGTTAATACTTTTTTAGATATTAGGCTGTTGCACATTTAATTTACTAAGTTATAGTGTAGACATAACATTTATATGCACTGGGAAACAAAAACAAATTGTATGACTTGCATTAATGCACCATTAGCCTTATTATGGTTATCTGGAACTGAGCCTGCCATATTGTTAAGATATGCCTGTGCATACATCTTCATTTTTTAAAAAAATATTTTATTGCATTTTAGGTTTGGGGGTACATGTGAAGAACATGCAGAATTGTTGCATAGGTACATACATGGCAATGTGGATTGCTGCCTTCCTCCCCATCACCTATATCTGGCATACATCTTCATTTTTTACAAGCATTATCTTAGATAATTATCTTAGATAATGCTTGTAAAAAATGAAGATGTATGCCAGATTTTGCTTTTAGAGGTTATAAGAGTTGGAATATTATTATTTCCTAGTTTACTTGCTTTGCTATGTAATTTATCCTGTCTATGTATATCGTAAAATGATTTAAACATTTGGAAAAGTTGAAGATCAGCATTCTCCTGAAACCCTAGACAATTTCTACCTGTTTTTTGTTTGTTTGATTTTTTTCCTTAAAGGCAGAATCTTGCTGTGTTCCCAGGCCGGAGTGCAGTGGTGCAACCTCAGCTCACTGCAACCTCCACCTCCTTGGTTCAAGCTATTCTCCTGCCTTAGCCTCCTAAGTAGCTGGGACTACAGGCACAAGCCAGCACTCCTGGCTATTTATTTTTATTTTTATTTTTAGTAGAGATGGGATTTCACTATGTTGGCCAGGCTGGTCTCAAACTCCTGACCTCATGTGACCCGCCTGCTTCGGCCTCCCAAAGTGCTGGGATTCCATGCATGAGCGACTGTGCCCAGCTTTGTTTTGTTTTGTTTTGGTTTATCTGTACTACTTCCTTACCCAACCTCCCTAGTCAAAAGTGACCTGCTCTACTCACTGAACTAATAGAAAACTTATGGATTTTCCATCTGTAGACTTTATTCTCACTTTACAAAATGACTTTTCTCTAGAAATATTAAAATTTAAAATATATTTCAAGATTCTGCCCTTTCAGCCTTTATAGATCTCTGTACGCTAAAGGAATTTTTGTTTTTATAAATATTTATCTACAACAATGCTTTGCCTACTAAGTTTGACCTTATGGAATTTCTTTTGTTATTATTTTGAACTGTTTATCACAACTGTATTGTTGTTCTCTTGTCATCACCGTGTATGATTCATTTTAAAATTTCTCCCCTGGACTCTCCATTCTAAGTTCTAAGACACCGTGTTACATGTGGTGGAAGCTGAATATTTTTTTGGTGTGAACTGATATTCTAGCACCTTAAAAAGAATTGCCCAATAAAGAATATTGCCTACGTTTTCCAGAGTCAACATTTTCAGTCAATAGAGATACGCATTCTTAAAAACACTATTTTTTATGTCCAACTTAAAGTATATTTTCATGGGCCATTTTCAGAATCAATTGTGTCAGTTACCTAAAATAAATTATTCATTCCAACCCATAATTATACTTGAAGAAAAAAAATAATTCGTGAAAGAACTAGCAATATCTGTATAAGAATCATACATGGGGACATTTATTCCTGGGTCATTTAAATAATTTACTTTGAAAAGGATGTAACTTTATTGTCTTTATTCATATGCAAGGATTTTTCAGACTAATCCTTTTTAAAATTTTAGTGGCAGGTTTGGACTAAAATGCTCAAATACGAAGTTGTATATGATACCATTAAGTGAATCAGAGGAAAACAAAGCTGTTCTTGTTGAACCTGGGTTAAGTGCCACACAGTTCTGACTATCTACTGCTGCCTTTGACATATTTCTGCTGAACCCCAGGACTCAGAGGAGCAGGGTTAGAAAACCAGAATAGATCGATACCATTATTATTTAGTGCTTTTGAAATCTGTCCAGACTTTCTGACACAATGGTGCAGTGAGTTCATGCTTTGACACATTCCCTCTGCTCCAGACACTTCACAATGCTGGATAGTAGAGCTAGCTCATTAAACACTCTGAGAAACAAGATGCACATCATCACTGGCACAGACCAAAACCAGAGTAGAACCAGAAAAGGGAGCAGGCCTGCAATCCAGGCTTCTTGTCTTCCAGGCCTGCAATCCAGGCCTGCAAGCTAGGCTTCTTGTCTTCCAGACCAATTATACTGGTCCTGAATTATTCCAGGTCTTGAAGCAAGCAGGAAAACGGAGATGAACCATGTTTCACACTTGATAACAGCTGACATGAGAAGTTCCCATTCAGCTCTAACTTATAAAACCGATTCCAACCATAGCCTCTTCTTTCTAGAAAGTTGTAATCCTAAAGAAAGGAAGAAAATAATACAGTTTCAGAACTGAAGAGTGAGCTTCCTAATAGACAAAGCAGGCATAATTAAATTAATCAAGTTGCATACAAGAAAGGTAAAGTGCTTTGCAAGACTAGATAGCCACTGAACAGTTATCAGCGCTCTTGATGGGCATCAATAAGGACACTTTTCTGAAACAACCGAAGTCTTAAGAGCAATAGCATCTCCATGCTATTAAAATGTTTGCTTCTTGAAGTCAGATCGAAGTCTGCTTGCATTTCGTGCAATGCATTTGATGACTTGTATAATACTCCATAATGTATGTTTTAGTCAGCACAGGCAGCCATAAGAAAATAGTATACACTAGGTAGCTAAAACAATGGGAATCTATTTTCTCACACTTCTGGGGGCTAAAAATCCCAAATCAACATGTAGGCAGACTTGTCTCCTGAGGCCTCTCTCCTTGGCTTGCAGATGGCCACCTTCTTGCTGTGTTCTCACATAGCCTTTCCTCTATGCAAGTGTATCCCTTATGTCTCTTTCTTATAAGCTTTGTTGCCTTCTTAAAGCTCCTTTCTGTAAGTACAGTCCTATTGCTGGTTAGGGTTTCAAGATGTGAACATTGAGGTGAGGACACAATTCGGTCCATAAGGGAACTGATTCTACAGGCAAACGTTTTTTTGTTCCTGTTGTTGTTGTTTTCCCAGAAATTTTTAAGTTAATGAATTTGAAATTTTCTTCAAAAAGAAATGTCTTCTAAAGTATCAGACTAGAAAAAATCGAGAGTGATATGATAAACTGTCTGATATTATTTTGCTGTGAGAATTCATTGGGACACACACACACACACACACACACACACAAAACATGCTTGCATCCATGACCATTATTCTTTTTTTGCAGCCAACAAGAGCTGTTCTAATGGAGCTCTGGTATGTGCCTCCTCTAACAGCTGTATCCCAGCCCACCAGCGCTGTGATGGTTTTGCCGACTGCATGGATTTTCAGCTCGATGAGTCCAGCTGCTCAGGTACCCCGTTTCCATTCAGATATTCTTATGATACGAACAAGCAATTTAAGCTGCACACAATGAAAATATTAAAACTTCAGTTCTAAATAATGACGAGTATGGAATAATTGGATTTCTAATATTGGTTTTGGGGCAGAAAGAATGTTGACATTAATTGCTACATGTCTAAAAGATTGTAAACATGTAATGGGCTCATGCTACTTCTACACAATGTTTGATAAGAAAAGAAAAATCAAATATATAATTTTAACACAATGTAACTTAAGATTATTAGTATTTAATAATCTTTCCTATGAAAATTGCCTGGTTTCTATAATAAGGAAACCCTATACAATCTAGTGCTATTAATTTTTTTTAACTGTTGTCTTCTTTTTCCTACTTCTTTGTAAGAGCTTCCTATTTGCATGACCTAGTTACGTATTTAAAAGTAAATTTATTAAATCTTAGTTTGACATTTAAACATTTTTCTTTCTTCTGACCTTGGAACATTTACACAATGTAAGAACTAACTGTATATATCTGTGATTATGCTTTTATCAAAACTGCTTTAAAATTTCCTAATATATTGTAGCTCTTTGTTAACATCTCTCCTGAGCAAATGAATTTTTATTTCATATAGGTGATATATGAAATTATAGACCATTGAAGTTAATATAATTTTGTCATAACTAAAGGATAATATAAATTAATGATAGCAATAGATTTAGTGGGATTTCCTGAATAAGTTGGAAATATTTTATATCAAAACTAGCTAAGAAAGTACTCTTTGTATCTTTCAAGAAAGGAGAACATTATGAGGTATGCGCTTAGAAGCATGATAATTGTAATCAAATCACAATGTGAAAAAGTCTTATTCTTTATACTGCTGGAAGTTAATACTCACACAGCGCTGCATTTTATGAGTACAAAAGCAAATAAAAAAGTGACCAGATCTGGCCCCATAAAATATGCAAAGGTGGATACTCTTTGTCATTATTTCTGCACTTGAAATGCATGTACTTCAGGTGAGATACCAAGAAATACCAAAAGAGAAATGGTATTATTTTCTTTACAGAGAGAAAGAAAGCCATTACTGAATATCTGCATTCTTTGAAACTATTAAGACACAGTATTTATGCCAGATCCAAACTTATTTACATAAAAGCAAGATCATCTTTGGCATGGTGCTAAATGAGCATAAACATAATATGTTATCATATGTTATCTTCTTTGATATAGTCTACTTTAAGAAACAGGATCAGAAAAACAGAAGACTTGTCATTCATACCCAGTGATAGACAATCTGTAGGTAGTACTATAGAACACATTTTTCTTGTTTTTCTCTTTTCATCAGTTGCCAGTCATGTTTATAATTCACTTACAAAGTATAGGTCATGTTGACACATCTATTGGGTTAGGGTAAAATAAAGAACTAGTGAAACACACAGTTTTCAGAAATAAAATCCTTATTATATTATCTTTTATCTGTTTATATGTTGTATGCTTTTTGGCTTGTTGGTCAAATATAATAAAGTCAAGCTTCTGTTTTTAAGATGTCTTCAAGATGGATCCACACTAAGGATTTGTCAGTGTACATTACACATTACTCTTTCTTTCCAAAATTATATATTTTTAAGATCAGCATTTCATAGGCTTTCATGAACCCAATCCTTACAACATCCAGTAATTTCCATAGTGATCTCACCATGGTGAGAATCCGGCCTCACCTACCTTGAGGTTTAAGTCATAAACAAGAACATTATGCTCGGACACTGTATACATGTTGCAGGCTACATATATTTCAATGAATCCTGTTTATGCCTAACTCATATTGTAAAAGTATATTATTTTCAAGTTTTCGTTGCTTATACAACTAGAAATTATTGGCCAGAATTTGTCTGGCTGAATCTAAACTGAAAGTGTTTTTCTCGTCATTTGCAGTAGTAGAGGTTAATAAAGCTTATGCTAAGGTGAAACTATAAATATGATAATCATTCATTTGAAGGAGAATTAGGAAAGGAAACTAACAATGTAAAATTGTAGGATGAGACATTATAAATATAATACTATATGTAATAAATACTGATGATGGTAATGATGGTGATGATGCAGCTTAATAAAGTTTCAGAAATATTTAAAAACCAAACCAACACAAACACAAATGCTTCTCAGGCAAATACCATGGAACTACTTCAAGTTTGTTTTTTATTATTATTTTTTAATTGACACATCATAACTGTACATATTTATGGGGCACAACTTGATGTTTCAGTGCATATGGTGTGTTGGATCATGATCAAATCAGGGTAGTTAGCTTATCCGTCACCTGATGCATTAATTATTTCTTTGTAGTAAGAACGTTCAAGAGCCACTCTTCTAACCATTTTGTAATCTTCCATATCTTACTATTCATCCACTACCCTACTGTGCAATAGAACAACAAAACTTATTCCTTCTATCTGATAGTAACTTTGTACCCATTGAACAATCTCTGCCTTTCCTTTTCCTCCCCTTTCCAGCCATTGGTAAGCACTGTTCTATTCTCTGCTTCTATGATACCAACTTTTGAGGTTTGATAGTTTTTCCTGCAGTCCCTGTGCCAGGATTTCAAGGTAAAGAGAATAATCTCCTCCCTCTGGGACTTGGTTTGCTGCACAAAATCTTTGGGTGGACTCCTAGGGTCTATATATTTCTTCAAACTATGTGCAGATAATTGTGTATATGCATATTTATCTGGCACAGTACATAAATGCCACATGATTCAAAGGAGTTTGTATGCCCACAACGTCAAAAACTGCAAGCAGTTGTAGAAATTCTGCACTAAATACCTAATCATTTGACATTTTTACTCTAACAGGCTTTGGAGTCAGAAGACCAGGGTTTAGTTCTAATTCAAATGCTTCTTTGCTATTAACTCAAGTAAGTTGTATTAACCACTGGAGGCCTCACTTTTCTCTGCAAAATGAGAATAATTTTGATACAAGACACAGTGTTATGAGGACTAACTGAGATAACACATGTAAAACTCTTAGGTCAGTCCCTGACACATAGCAGGCCTTACGTAAATGGTAGTGGTGACGGTGATGGTGATTATAACCACAAAGGGAGGAAAGGAAGAGAAGAAGAAGATGGATAGAGCAATGTCAGGGAAACTAGGTTTCACAGGCAATGCAAAGACTCCCCCCAATATAGAGAGATGATTGAGAACAATTATTTAATACTTTATACACACCATTCACTGGTTTAAAAATGCTAACAAATTTAATTTCACCTTCCTAGCAGTCCTATAAGGAAGTGATATCATATGTATTTTTACATATGAAGAATCTTATACTTAGAGTACCTAGCCCAAAGTCCCATAACTCTTAAATGACTGAGCCAGGTATCATGAGGGAAAACCAGGATTCATGTGGTTATCAATCCTCCCCGCTCACTAGTACATAGCACCTGTCACTTCCCTAGTCTCTGTGTACATTAAAGAGGGGAAGTAAGTGTTTACTTGCAAATTATTTAAGCTTAAAAGTTGCTATTGGTTTTATACGTGTGTTTCTACTTTTCCAATGAGATACATCAGAATGGGATTCAATGTGAAATACTGAGAATGATATTTCTATGCAGCCAGTTGTGAGCTCTATTGACTTCTAGACACATATTCATAATAATCAACACAAAGGGATACAAGCCAGAGAGACATAGCTGTGGCTACAGATTGGGAACCTCTGCTAATGGTAATATTGCCCCATGGATTCCCAGTTCCCATATTGGGGGTTATATCTGCTTACCTCCTGGGAATACTCAGCCTCTTCATGGCTAATTAGCCACATCCATCTCCTTCCCCATTCATTTGCTGTCTGCTTAAAATTGTTTTGAGTAAATTAAAGCTGAAAATACTTTGTGCTATGTCTTTCTGTATTATGGATAAAGAACCTGGGTCTAAGGCAGAAAGTGATAAAAACTTTTCACAGAAATAAACTGTAAGTTTTCTGCCCTGCAAAACACCAGGACTCACATCTGGTTCCAGTGAACATCTGTGTTCCTTGTACGGTGCTCCAGTAAACAGCACAAAAATGCACATTTGGATTCACACAGAATCATTCTGATGTAAAGCAAGCTTATGTTTCGTTTTCTGTAATATATTAAATTTGAATGACCCACCCCAAAATAGGCAGCTCTGCTGTACCATTAGTTTTCTGATCCTCTGCAGTCTCAGACACTCTTCTCATTTTTCAATGGGACAAAATCTATATTTGAGGAAGAATGAAATTATACTTAAGACCAAAAATAACCATAAAACAGCTTGTCTAACAAGGTGTATACCAATTTAAGCTTTATGGTATTGGTGGCTATTTTTCAGTCAAACCAGCACATTTCTTGTTTATAAAGGAGATTTCATGTCTGTTCTGTTCAGTGGAGCATGGCCCCCAGGCCTGAGGTGAGGAGCTCCCTACTCTCATCTTTAGCACCCCACTCCCCTGTTTTATGTAATTAGTTAAATAAGGAGGACTAAGGGAGGGTAAGATGGGAAATATATCCCAGGGAAAGCAAATTGCTGATTTCTTTTTGAAACCAAATATGATGCCAGACACAAGACACATTTCATTTTTGATCCTAAACTGCAACTTCCCCCCTTCCTTGCTTTCCTCTTTCTTAAAGCCTGCCATCCCTTCTCTAGTGTGCAACGACTGCCTTATTAGCCCATTGTCACACTGCTATAAAGATATACCTGAGACTGAGTAGTTTATAAAGAAAAGAGGTTTAATGGGCTCATTGCAGGTTGTACAGGATTCTGCTTCTAGGGTAGCTTCAGGAAACTTACAATCATGATGAAAGGCAAAGGCAAAGCAAACAGATATTCACGTGCATGGCAGGAGATAGAGAGAGAGGAGGGGGAAGTGCTAAACATTTTCAAACAACCAGATATCAGGAGAACTCTATCAAGAGACAGCACTAAGGGGATGGTGATAAACCATTAGAAACCACTCCCATGATCCAATCACCTCCCACTAGGCCCGACCTCCAACACTGGAGATCAGGGATTGACAAGAGATTTAAATGGGGACACAGAGCCAAAACTTACCACTGCTTAACAATCTACTCTCTCGAACCACCCTTTCCTTGTAAGTTTTACTTCAATACGTATTGCTTACATAAAATTTCTAGTTCTCTATTTTTTCGCTATCCTTCATGGTTATCATCATTTCTCTGTTCTAGTAAATGGCTTATCTCTCTCTCTCCTTCTGCTAAGATTGGGCTTGTCAAAGACAAGGAGCATATCTATGTGACCCTATAGTACCAGAAACAGTGATCTCAAAATGACTTGAGGAAAAATCCTGAAAAGTGATGCTATCTAAAAGGCAGAGAAAAAAAATCTGAAGAAAAGTCTCAAATCTGTATCTCTGCTTCATATTAAATATTTCATCTGAAGCTCAGACCTATAAATTCCAGTGCCCATGGATGAGGTCACTTCCACTTGGATGCCCCTTATGCACTTAAAACCTGACATCATCTTTTCCTTTATATATCTTAGTTCCCCATAAATCCCCCTTAGTGAATGAAACCACCAACTAGCTAATGACCCAGCAAGAAATGTAGACATTTTTCTTGACTCTTCCAAATAGTCTCCAAGATGTTTCAATCCTGATATTTAATTATCTCTCAAAAATACAACCACTTTCTACCCCCAGCCCCACCCTACTCCTTTAATTCAGGCAATCATTATATTTTTGCTAGTTTATTACAAAATACTCTTAATGGGGCTCCCAAATTTTACTCTTGGTCTTCCTCTTGAGTTGACACGCTGCAGCCAGAATTCTAACGCATGAAACATGGCACTTCCCTTCTTAAAATCTTGGCTCTGCTGGGCTGATGTGGTCCAGGAACTGTGTATCTCTGACTTCTACCTACATCATATTTGTATTATGAGCAATTCAATCAGGCTGGGCTGTCTTCAGTTTCTGAGACACGCAACACCCTCTTCTCTGGCTTCTGGGTCTTCATGCTCACTTTTACACACACATGCACACTACTGCCCAAATCAATAGCTATGGATTTTCTCTGGAAAGCTTTTCTTACTCCCCATATGTGACAAAAGTGCACTTCTTGGTGTTCCCATCACCCTTCGAACATCCATTCCAATATATTACTTTCATTCTGCATTTTAATGCCACACTCACATTTTTTTTTCATCCATAAGGACAGTAGGAGCAGGGACGATGGCTGTATCTCTTTTTAAAGTCAACTTTTATTAAATTCATACTAACTGGTTGTTCTAACATGCTCACAACCCTATGAGATAGTTATTATTTGTTAATCTTGTTTACAGAAAGCAAACAGAAGCACAGAGAGATTAACTACTTTACCCAGTACTACTCAGCTAATAAATTGAGCTGAGATTCCAACTTCAGCAATTGGGCTCCTGTGCCTCAGTCTTAACAACTAAACTAAGCTGCCTACATTATTAATTATTTTATTCCCA
This sequence comes from Cheracebus regulus, assembly GCA_963574635.1. NCBI lineage: Eukaryota > Metazoa > Chordata > Mammalia > Primates > Pitheciidae > Cheracebus > Cheracebus regulus. The sequence goes on along the minus strand of CAUYQU010065090.1, from coordinate 17,768 downwards.
GTTCCCAGCCCAGTGCCAGACATTTAACAGGTGCTCAGAATAGATTTGTTGAATTAAAAATAGAGGAAATTATAATCCAGTGTTGGAGTTAAAGTAAACCAACAAGGGAGAACTGGTATCCTGCAAGAAAGGTGTGAATTATACCCCATAAATATGTACAATTACAATATGTCAAGTAGAAACAAAAAAAGCTAGGAGCAACTTGGGTCTTAACTAAATAGGGGAATTGACAGGCTTTAGTGGGTCAAGATATGTTGTAAGGGTGTAAGGAGGCAGTTCATATGAACACAACCTCAGGAGCTAAATGGGCTAACCACTCTCACAATAGTTGCTCTGTGAAGATATTTAGCTTCTTTTTAACCTATAAGTAAACCACCATTGAAAATAAATGTTCTTGTTAAACTAGAAGTAGGGAGTGACACAAGCAGTAAAATAGGAGGACCAGGGACAAACCTGAGTTATGCTGAAATTGATCGCTGATGCAATGATAGGACATCTACATGCTCATAAGTGAGTGACTTACCACAAAGGCATTTGTCTGTCATGACATGGGGACTGTTGTGTAGGACTGGAGAAATGTTTCAGTAAACAAAACACTTTATTATCATCACAAATGTGCCATGCAGACACATTCTAAATAAGTAGATGATACCCAATCCAGGGGAGAAGTTCTAGTGTTCTAAAGCACTGTGTGTTGACTACAGTTAACAATAATATATCATATAGTTTTAAACAGTTCCAAGGAGGATATCGAATGTTTTCGACCCAAATAAATGATAAATTTCTGAGATCATAGATTTACTAATTGCCTGGATCTGGTCACTATGCACTATATATACATATATATATTACTTTGTACTCCATAAATATGAAAAATTATCATATGTCAATTGAAAAAAGAAGAGGTCAGATGTGGTGGCTCAGACCTGTAATCCTAGCATTTTTGAAAGTCAAGGTGGGAGGATTGCTTGAGGCTCAGAGTTTAAGACCACACTGGGAAACAATGGCAAGATCCTACCATTACAACAATTTTTAAAATTAGGCAAGCGTAGTGCTGTGCACCTGTGGTCCCAGCTATTCGAGGCTGAGGTGGGAGGATTGGTTGAGCCCAGGAGGTTGAGGCTGTCGCGAGCTGTGTTTATGCCATAGTACTCCAGCCTGAATGATGGAGTAAGACCCTGCCTCAAAAAATAAATAAATAAATAAATAAAAACAAAAAAAGAGAGAGGAGGAGGAGGAGGAAGAGAAGAAAAAAGCAGGAGAAGCAGAAGCAGAAGAAGAAGAAAGAGGAGGAAAAAATAACAAAAAAAAACCAAACAAGTAAATAATTTTTTAAAGTCTTGTCTTCTTGTGGCTCATTCAGCCATGTGAAGGGCATGAACACATTCAGGGCAGCAGGGGCCGATGAACAAATTTGGAGGGAGTACGGGAAAGTGGCCTATGGGAATTCTTTTGCTCTTTGCAACTGGAAAGCAATTTACTCTCAGAGATTAGGTTTAATGTAATGAAAAATAGTGATATCTTCTCCTTCCTCCTAATGCTATGTATGATTAACTGGCGTCTTTGTGATGCTTCTTTTTAGAATGTCCATTAAATTACTGCAGAAATGGTGGGACTTGTGTAGTGGAGAGAAACGGTCCTATGTGTCGGTAAGGAGCATTGTTTAATTTTTTTTAATATTTGTTGAAACTTGCTTATTTTTCTATAGGCTGATATAATAGAGCATCAATCAGTATGTGGTTAGTAAGGTAAAATACTGGACAATGGCACTATTTACACTTCTTTTCCTGAATAAGGTATAGTAATATGTGAGTGCATTTCAGAGAAATATCTGTTATTTATTATGATTGTGTATATTTTTCAACATTTTATATGTGGAATATATAATTTTAATAATATTCACTATTCCTTGCATTTAATACTTATATCAGGTTTTTAAAAGATTTTTTTCTTATGTGAATATCTTTCTATTTCAGATGAACCTTGTGGCTGTATTTTCTCTCTTTATTTCAATGTTTATATTTCTCTTTAACAACAAAGGATGAAATTAATTTATAAATAAGACCATTTGCTGGTGTATGTAGTGGGTATTTATAAGTAAAGTTAAGGTATAGATAAGAAATACATTTGCATACTCAAAGCAAGAGTAAACAAAAATAGGCCTTGTCATTTCTCTGGGGAAATATTTATATTGCATATCAAAGATGGCTTGATTTCTTCTCTCACCCTTTAGGGAATTGTGCAAAACAGTTTCATAAACTCCAAAGGAAATGATGCATATTTCATTATATTTGTGTTTATGACTTTATAATCTAGTATACCAATAGATATATCACTTTCCTTATTAGGAAACTCATTGAAGTTTGCTACTCAAGTCATTGTGAGACACACAAAGGTATCTGGGAAACAATGATTAATAGTTGTTTGAGTCCTTATTTCTTTCGGAATCAACACACATAATGTAGAAAAGTGGTTTATTCCTAAAAACAAAAACATCTACCAAATAAAACATAAACAAAAATTTGATGATGACTATATTTAGATACTGTTTTAGTTTAACATTGTTGAAATGTAATTACTAATGAGTTTCTTGGAAGGGTTTTCTCTTTCAATGCTTTACATAATTTATTTCTCAACATGTCAACAAAATTATACTTTTTCCCATATCAGTTTCCATGGAAATTAATTTATCACAAACTATTACTTGATGGAAAGACAGAATATATAATGTTAATTTCTAAAATCTCCTGAAAGAAGTTGAGAATGATGCTGTAAATAATGTTTATTAAATGTCAGCTGAGTGGATAATATTATTTAATGTCAATTGCTTACAGTAAAGAGGTTTGATTTTTGTTCTCTTCAACTCTAATAGGCCAGAAAACTCCCAGAAAGAGCAAGAAAAGAGCTTTACATTCTTGGCAACACCCTCTTGTTCTCAAACATTAAAAATTAAAATCCAGATGCTGAAGTCCTAAACTTGTTTCTCTCAAATGAGACAACTCTAAGGTGAGGGAGATGAGACAGAGAATTGGGAGAAGAAAGGAGGTCAATGGGAAAAAATATAGAAAGAAATTCACTACTAAGAAAGTCAATCAAATGTCCTAAAGTGTTATTTTTAATAGCAAATAATACTTTACAAATAGTGAAATAACTATAATGAACATCAGTGCAAACAAATATTGGAATTAGTGCTATCTAGAATTTAAGTATGAAAAAAATAACTTTTGAAACTTTTTCCGTATTGTAATATGTTAGCCATTTCATTCACATTTTTCTTTCTTTAAAATTATGAACTAAAAATGAAATATATGTGGATTGTCATAAATCTTTTTAAAACACACAGTAGTATATCAGGCAAAAAGTAGAACTCATGTGTAGGTTTTGGAGGTTTGCTCCAGAAGTAAATTCGTCATGGGGGATTTTGAACACACAGGTACTAAGTCTAGTACTCATTTTTTATTTTGCCTGACCCTCTTTTCTCCCACCCTCCGTGGTTCAGCAAGCCTCACTGTCTGTTGTTCTCTGTGTATCTATGTGTTCTCATTATGTAGCTCACACTTATAAGTGAGAACATGCAGTATTTGCTTTTCTGTTCCTACGTTAGTTTGCTGAGGATAATGGCCTGTGGCTCCATCCATGTTCCTGCAAAGGATATGATCTCAGTCTTTTTAAGGCTGCATAGTATTCCATGCTGTATATGTGCCATGTTTCCTTTAGCTAGTATACCTTCAATGGGCATTTAAATTGATTCCATGTCTTTGGTATTGTGAATACTGCTGCAATGAACATACATGTGCAGGTGCCTTTATGATAGAAAAATTTATATTCCATTAGGTATATATCCAGTAATGGGATTGCTAGTGCTGCAATGAACATACATAAGCAGGTGACTTTATGATAGAAAAATTTATATTCCTTTAGGTATATATCCAGTAAAGGGATTGCTGGGTCCAATGGTAGTTATGTTTTTAGCTCTTTGAAGAATCACCACACTGCTTTGACAGTGATTGAACTAATTTACACTTTCACCATCAGTATATAAGTGTTCCTTTTTCTCCACAACCTTGCCAGCATCTGATATTTTTTGACTTTTAAGTAATAGCCATTCTGACTGGTGTGAGATGGTATGTAATTGTGGTTTTGATTTACATTTCTCTAATGATCAGTGACACTGGGCTTTTTTTCATATGCTTATTGGCTGCATGTATGTTTTCTTTTGAAAAGGGTCTGTTCATGTCCTTTGCCCACTTTTTAATGGGGTTGTTTGTTTTCTTCTTGTAAATTTGAAACCCCTTATATTAAAAGGCAATAAAGTGATAATCTTTACTTTTCACTTTTTCGTCTTGGAAGTGTTTAGAGTGGATCACTCTTTCTCATTCATTACCTGGCTTCTAGGATATCACTGACCATGCTTGTCACTCTCCTTCACCCATTCATTTTCTTTCCTGTTATCTAAATATTGGGATGATAGAAAGTGCTTGCGGTTTCTCTCCTGTCTGTCTACACTCACTCACTGTCTAATCTTGTCTAGACTTGGACTGATGAATAAAATTTGTAGACTTTTAATACAGCTTACCAGCAGACCAGAGTCGACATTCTTAGATTTAACCACCGATAGGATGCCAGATCTCATTCAGATTTTACTTGGATATCTCCAAGGCATCACAAATTTCGTGTGTTCTCAAAGACCAGTTTTCTGGACAGGCTACGTACTTCTATTGTCCAGGCTTTGGATAAACTGGTCCTTCTGTGTAGAACTTTCTTTCTTCTTTTTTTAGCCTATTTTCCCAGAGGATGCCATTTCATCCTTTAGATCCAACCTAGGTGGCATTTTCTCTGGCAAGCCTATTCCAGCCCAACCAGGAGGGTCACTTATTCCTACTTCTGGGCTCCTCTTCCCTCTTGCTTCCCTTTCCACAGTGTTTTACAAGTGTTAGTTTTACAAAACTACCTGTTGAAAATCAGCCCCATCTATATAAGAAATGAATTTTCAGTAAAATTCTGTTCTTTATGATGCACAGAATTTGTTTTCCCCAACTTTGTACTAGTTTTTATTTTTAAGAATACCCCCAACAATTATGATCATTGAAAAAATTTTAAATACACTGACTTCTTACAAACTACACATTATGTAAATTAATAAATCAGGAGTGAAAATGTGTGAAACTAACACAAAAGAGGAAAGAAAGGAATACATAACAATAGCACAAGGGATCAGTTGGTCTTCTGAAAGAAACATTTATTGTAAAGTGTATATGTTATGTATTGACATCATTGCATTGCTGGTTTTTCTAGCTATTATTATTTATATTTTGCAAGAATTTATATTTCTGACCTGATGATTAATTTGTTCAAAATATCAAAACAAAATTACTATCTGACAAGTGTGACAACTTAAAAATGTCATGGTTAATAAAAAACATTTCATCCAAAAAAAGACCAGTGGCTCACCTTAATAGTCTCAGTACTTTGGGAGACAGACGCAGGAGGACTGCTTGAGCCTGGGAGGTCCTGGCTGCAATGCGTCGTGGTCGCACCAGCCTGAGAGACAGAGTTTCTGTCTCAATAATAATAATAAATTTAAAAATAAATTATTGTTCATATTTTGTGGTAGAAAAACAATTCATGATGTAATCAAAGGCCTTAAAGTATAAAATAGATTAGGATAAAAATATGTCGGGAAAAGAAATAAAAATATTAGTTTAAGGAGGAAAGATACATTTAAAATTTCTTTTTACTTATCTATTAATTTTATTTTAGGTTCACAGGTGCATGTGTAGGTTTGTTGTATACATAAATTACATGTCATAGGGGTTTGGTGTACAGATGATTTCATCGCCCAGGTAATAAGCATAGTACCCAATAAGTGGTAGTTCTGTCCTCACCCTCCTACTACTGTCCAATCTCAAGTAGGCCCCAGTTTCTGTTGTTCCCTTCTTTGTTTGTGTACTTGATGTTTAGATCCCAATTAAAATATCTAGCTGTTAAAAACTTTTAGGTATTTTGTATGGAAAGATGATGCATACTTAATCACGATTATAATTACATGTTCGGTGTCTACGTTTAAGAGAGCAGTGTCAGCGTTTTATTTACAGTAATGTGGAAATTGCATCTTTTGCAATTGATTAATATCAACATAAAAAATTAATTTTGACTTAAAATTAAAGGGACTATGAAATTTTTCAAAAACTCCTTTGGAGAGTACATGGGCAAAAATTTGGAAGACCATGGTTCAAGAAAATAAAGGCCATGTTATTAATACCTTTTCATGACCAGTCCCTAATATATATCTGGCATTACAAGAGTTACTTGAATAATATGCTGACAAAAGAAATGATGAATAAATGTAAAGGAAAAGTCCTGTAATTTCAAAGAAAAGCATCAATACTTTGAAATATATTCTTGAAATGTATTGAAATATGAGAAAATGACCTCATTATAACTCCTACTACCATTCAAAAAAGAATTAGTGGGGATTTTCTATGTATGCAACAAGAAGTATTGAGTAAGCATATGATGTGTTCATCATAGTAAAAAGTAATTACGCTCCAGTTTATAGAGCAGAGCAACTACCAAGAAAAAAAAAAGTAATCTATTAGAGAAATTCCATTTTATTACAATAACAGAAGAGGGTGCTCTTAAATTAGAAATCTTGTAAACTATCTCAAAATCCTTAAAATGAAGAGACAAATGAAATTTTCATTCATACAAAGCCTTTGTTAAAAATAAAGTTTAGTTAGAACACTTCCCCTCCCCACCCAAAAAACAACAAAGAAACATGGTGTAAAAAATGAAATACTATAAGACCCTGAACTCCAATTCAAAGCTAAATTAAATGTTGTTTTAAAAACTATATAATTGGGGATATTTCAAAACAAACACATGCAACACTTCAATTTAAAATTTTTAAAGTCTAAATATAGAAATGGGCAGCAAAACAGTAAGAATCAGTTGAACCCAAGGAAATAAATTGGCTTAATTCACTGAATTAATTGAACGTAGGAAAAAAAATTGACAGAGTAAAGATTAAATTAAGGTTTTCAAGGGATGATATATTCAAATGTAAATATATTAAGATATTTTTAACAAAGGTGGGAAAAATAACAGGAAATGAAATGAGATAAAGTAAGAAGAAGCAAAGAAAAAGTAGTTAAAGTGGAAGAAAAAGAGCATGCATATGACTGAAGTGCCTAAAGAGGAAAATAAAATAGTAGAACAGAACTAACATTTAAACTATAACTCAAGTGAACGTTTTCAAAAATGAGAAGAGACCTGAATTTACATATTGAAAGAGTCAGCAAGTACCTGAAAAATTTAACATGAAATCAAAAACCTCCAATGCATATCCTGGTAAAAATATTAAACTTGAAAATACAGAAAAAAATCTTCATGGCCTCTAGGAGAAGAACCAAATAACACAAGAAGACAAGGGCTTTGGATTGCATTAGACTTCTGATTGTCTCCAGAGTTGTGAAAAACTCTTGAAAAAAATGTAACATCCATTCCTTGTGTTTTAAAAGAAGGCACTATGGAAAATGTAAATCGATGGATATTTTAAAAAATATATTAGTCTGTATTCCCTATTCCTAAATGTAGCATCTGCCTTAAGAGAAAACCATAAAAAGCACTCCCATTAAAATTAGAAACAAAACAAGTAAAACCGCTAGTTTCACTGATATTTCACATTGTACTGGAGGTAGTCACCAATATGAAAAAAAGTCATTAAGAATTAGAAAAGAAGTTAAGTCGTCATGACGGTATACCTGGAAAACCCTTGATAAAAGTTAATTCAAACAAGAAAAACGATTTAGTACGTAAGTTTGGAGGCTATAAAATTAGTATTCTTAGATTAATAGTGTAAATACATAGACGAGACCATTAAAAGGAAAAAATGAAAAATAAAACTCTATACACATTTGCAACAAAAAGGTAAAATATTTAGAAATACATTTAATAAAATAAAACCAAATCTATATAATAAAAACAACCCAGAAGAACTTAAGCAAGTGGAAAAACATTTTCTTTCCTGGAGAGCTGACAACATCATAAAGATGTTTCTTCTCCCTAGGTAATGCTATAAATTTAACACAATCTCAGCAAAAAGATCTACAAGCTCTTCATGGGGATAAACAATTAGGTGTTACATTCATATGGAAAAATAAGTGGAACAATAGCTAGTAAAACACTGAGAAAAAAAAAATCAAGCTATGAGAATCTGAGTAGCCTACCAGTATCAATAGAATACAGCTTTTATTAGTAAACAATATTATGCAGGTATTTGAATAGACAATTCGACATTTCAGGCTAGCAGAATAGAAAGTTAAAAACTGTATCCAAGTACATATGAAAACTTAGTAAGTGATAAAGATGGCATCTCGCATTGCTGGACAAAGGTGAACTTTTAAAAGGGAGTGTTGGGACAGCTAGTTAAGAATTTGGAAACAGTTAAACTTAGAACCATACCTCACACTATTCATACACAAAGGTAATCTTCACTTAAATCAGAGTTCGAAGTGAAACCATACACACTAAAGAAATACAAACTGAATTTCTTTATATTTTGAATGTAGGAAAAAGCTTTTTTTAATGACTGAAATGCAATTGCTTTTGAAGACAGATGTTAATTACAAAATAAAAATTTTAAAAACCTTTTTTATGACAAAAAATGCCACCATAAGCAATATCAAGACAACTGGCAGTGTGAGAGAAAATATTTATGTTGCACATATCAGAAAAAGTAGAAATATCCCTGATACATAAAGAACTATTTTAATGTGCAGGAAAAGCCCAGATATCACCTAGAAGAAAGGGACAAAAAATTCATTTTAAAATATAGAAAATGATTAATGTTCTCTAGAGAATCAGAACCAATAGGATACATATATATATATATATATATATAAATCTTTGCTTACATATATATATATATATATATATCCAAGCAAAGATTTATCATGAGAATTGGTTCCTGTGATAATGGAGGTTGAGAAGTCCCACAACATGCCATCTGCAAGCTAAAGAACCAGGAAATACAGTGATGTAATTCAGTCCCAGTTTGAAGGACTAAAAACCGGAGGAGATGCTGTAACTCCCAGTCTAAGAATGTAGGCCTGAGAACTGATCTCAAGGCTGACAACCAAGACCTCGGATGTCTAAGAGCAGCAAGATGGTTGTCCCATCTCAAGAAGGAATCAATTCCCCTTCTCTTCACCTTTTAATTCTATCTGGGCTCTCAATAGATTTCATGAAGCCTCCCCTCACTGGTAAAGGTGAATCTTTTTTACCCAGTCTGCTGATTCAAATGCTAATCTCTTCTGGAAACATCCTCACAGACATACCCAGAAATAATATTTTACCAACTATCTTGGCATCCCTTAGCTCAGTTGAAACATAAAATTAACCATCACAGTGCATAAACATATGAAAAAAAATCATTTATTTTAAAAAAGCAAATTAAAACCATGCTAAGATGTCATTTCTCATCTCTTGGATAAGCAACGTATTCTCATAGCAAAGTTGTGAAGAAACACACACTTTGCTAATTGCTAATGCAAATTGGTATAATTCTTATGGAGGTGAATTTGGTAATGTCTAACAAAACTACATATTCATTTACTTTTAGACCTAACAATTCCATTTATAGAATTTATTCTTCAGGTACAGTTCTAACACTATGAAAATACATGTCTGTAAGGCTACTCACTCTGTCACTTTTATAATTTCAAAATATTGGAAACAACCTAAATGTCCACCTATAGGAAATTGGATGAATAATCTATTATATGATACACTCATACAATGGAATGCAAGGGGAACATAGAACAGTTAAGAAGTATCCCTTGGGCCAGGTGTAGCAAAGGTATTTTCTGGGGCAAACTAAAGGAAAATGAAAAAAGTACAGTTATCGTCACTGAAACTGTTCTGTAGCTTTCTTTCACTCACTTGACTCAAATTTTAAAATAACCTAAAAAGTGTGTTATTGTTGATAATTACATGTCAAGCACACTTAAGTATTTGACATACCTATGATCATGACACAAACCTGTAGAGCAGATAACAGTATGTGTAATTTAGCAGTTAAGATGAGCATTTAGGGTGGGCATGGAGGTCATGCCTGTAATCTCAGCACTTTGGGAGGCCAAGGCAGGTGGATCACTTGAGATCAGGAGTTCAAGACCAACATAGTGAAACCTCATTTCTACTAAAAATACAAAAATTAGCCAGGGGTGATGGCACATGCCTGTAATTTTAGCTGCTCTGGAGGCTGAGGCAAGAGAATCACCTGAACCTGGGAGGTGGAGGTTGCAGTGAGTGGAGATCAGACCACGGTATTCCACATTCCGGCCTGGGTGATGGAGTGAGACTGTCTCAAAGAAGATTTAAAAAAGGTGGGGAACATTTAGATGAGGATGAGCACAGTGGTTCACATCTGTGATCCCAGCACTTTGGAGGCAGAAGTGGGAGGATTGCTTGAGCACAGGCTGTAGTTAGCTGTGATCGCATCACTGCACTTTAGCTTGCGTGACTGGACAAAATCCTATTTTAAAGATAGAGAGAGAAAGAGAGAGAGACAGAGAGAGAGAGAAAGACTTGGTGAAATTAAGTACTTTTCCCAGAGCCAAAAAAATAAAACAGAGCTTGAGTCCAGATTCAAACCTAGTTCTTTGGCTACAATCTCTTCTCAACCCTTGTGGATGTTGCCTCTGGAGATTTGACTAGGTGGCTTATGATTCTAGGGTTGCATGATACTATGAGTACAAATTTGAATAAAATGCCTTAAAGAAAATCTAAAACTTAGTTTTATTTGCATTTGGCTTTTTCTTTTTCTTTAACACACCATGCAGTTTTGTTCCTATGAGAATTGATATGATTTCTTTTGCCTATTTTACGCTTTCCCACCTTGACTGACTGAAAAACTCCAGATTCATCCTTTACTTCCCAGCTCATATAGAATCTCCTCTCTACAACATTCCCTGAACCCATGTGCATATAGATCGTATCCTCTGTGCAGTGCAGTGTACAATAAAGGAAAGAGATATAATTCTAAAAACAGGCAGAACTGGGTTTTGATATGAGTTCCACTGCTAACTCACTCCATGACTTAAAACAATTACCTAACCACTCTCAAAGGCAGAGGATGAAAATGGACATTTGCTTAAAACTAACCTTCTCTGCCATGATGAAGCTGTGAATTAAAAGAGGGTTCTGCAATTGCTGAAATGTATCATTAATAATTGTTTTCTTTACTGAAGAATATTTCTAAAAAATTTTGTATCTAAGTGGGAGACACTAGTAATTTGTTCACCAATTGCATATTTAACATCAGATAAATCATCTCCATAGCAACCAACAGTTATTCTTAACTAGGTAGAATACAGAACAAATCATCAAAATGTAGGACCATGGCCTCTGCTGTTATTTTTTCAAACATAACATAGCATTCAAGTGTTAAGGACTAACAAAAATACTCATAATGGCACTGGAATGTTTTGCAAAGGAAAATCATTCCAAAGTTTCAAAAAGTCCATTTAAAGTACAGAATATTTTGATGTCTTTTAGGTACTAAACTTGAGAGGCCATGCAGAGTGGTGTGTTGTTTTCAAATCTAATACATGGAAAAGACAATTTTGTAGAAAAGTATAAATTGCTAAAATTGGCCCAAGAATAGGGATAAAAGTTGAGTAGATTGGTGGAGATAGGAGAAATTTAAAAGTCAAAACCATAGTCCTTCACTCCAAAAAATTTCAATGTGTTTTCCATCAAAAAACTGAAAGAATTTTCCCTTAAAACCAGGAATTTTTTTTTTTTTTTAATTTGGGGAGGTCTGCCAGGCCTTGGATTATTCTATTTGCTCAGGGGGTTTTAGCCAAAGATACAAGCCAAAATAAGTAGAAGCTAAACATATTGAAAAAGAAGAAACAAATATGTTTGCAAATATTGACAGTCTAGGAAATCTAAGCAAATTTACTGCAAAACTATTAGACTGAAAAAATGGTTCAGCAAGATAGATGGACATAAGATAAATATACAAGACTAGATGAATTTCCTTTCTACCAGTAGAAACAATAATTGAACTAGATAATTGGAAAAGGGCTTCATTCTGAAATAGCAGCAATTATTATATATACAGGCCTATACCTAACAGTATATGTGCATCACCCACATAAAGAAAGCTAAAAAGCTCAAATAAAGGACCCTCACAGAAGACCTAAATAAATGGATAGGAAAAAAATGAACAAACTACTTTCTAGAATCTGATTTTCAATACTGCACAAATGACCGTTAGCCAATTAATTAAATTGGCTAATTAAATCCAGTTAATATTTTAAATTTTTTTTTGATTTCTAAATAGGCAAATGGATTTTGATGTTCACTTGGAAAAAATAAATAAAACTTACAGCCAAAATTAAAATTAATATTTGCAATTCTTGACAGTACAGCTTGCTATAAAGTCATTGTAATAAATATTGTGAAGCTGGAATAGAAATAGACAAATAGAGCCTTGGAAAATAATAAAAAGTCTACAAATAGCTTAATATAGTTACATAAATTAGTATAAAATTGGTGGCATTTCAAGTTAATGAGAATGGATGAGTTGGACTATGTAATAATTGATATTAAGATAATTGGTTAGCTATTAATTTAAAATGTAAATTATTATTGACATCATACACAGGAATTAATTTCAGAATTATTAGAAGTATATATAGGGGAAAAGTATAAAATTTCTCAGAGAAAATATAGCATACAGGAATATTTTAAAATCTTGAAGTCTGAAGGTCTTTTCTAAGCTTACTAAGCAGGCATAAAATAAAATATAAGCAGATTCAAAAACTTGATCATATGGATGATTCTTAAACAAAAGTATTCAGTGTGGTAAAAGACACCATAAGCAACGTTTAAAAAAACAATAACAGGGCTGGGCTTGGTGGCTCACACCTGTAATCCCAGCACTTTGAGAGGCCAGGGAGGGCAGATCACCTGAGGTCAGGAGTGCAAGACTAGCCTAGCCAACACGGTGAAACCCCATCTCTACTAAAACTACAAAAATTATTCAGGAGTGGTGGCAGGTGCCTGTAATCTCAGCTACTTGGGAAGTTGGGATAGGAGAATCCCTTGAACCTTGGGAGGCGGAGGTTTTGCAGTGAGCCGAGATTGTGCCACTGCGCTCCAGCCTGGGTAGCAGAGCAAGAGTGTCTAGAAAAAAAGAAAAAAGAAAAAGAAACAAAAAATCTAGGCCAGGAGGAAAATATACAGGGTGCACTACAGCTAGGGATTAGTCATAATATGTATGGCATAACCTCAAAACAATAAAAATTATGTAACAGATAAACTAGGCAAATATTATTTACCGAAAAAAGAAAATAAATGGTCATGACACATCTGAAAAAAAAACTCAACCTAATTAATAAGTGCGAAGTAAGTCATTGATATCCTGTTTTTACCTGTCAAAGTGACAAAAAAATTTTGATAATATCTATTATTTATGAGAATATAGAAACACTATCCCTTTTATATATAGCTTGTGGGAGTATAACTTTTCTAAATGTACAATGTGGAGAAAAATACAACTTTTAGGAAAAATAAAGTGACAATATCCATTCCATGTTTTAATACGCACATTTCTTAACAATCTCAATCCTAGGAATCTCGCCTACTAACATATTAACAAGAAATGTAAGTACAAACATATTGATCTTGGCATTTTGCAATAGCATCATATTGAAAACACAGTTAAGTGTTTCAAATAGTATCATGGAATACTATGTAAAATTTTTAAAATAGGAGATATAAATCCTGCCATAGAAAAATATCCATATTCTTAGGTGAAAATGCAAATGCCAGAATAATACTGCATATTAAGATCTTATTTGGAGAGGGAGAAAATGTGTAACTGTGTAGGAAAAACAAAAAGGAGACTGGTGAGTTACACATCAAAATATTAAGAATAGCTAGTGAGCTCTGTAAAAGATTGGCTTGGGGGAAAGGGAGATTTCATAATGTAATTTTTGCATTTTTATTTTACCAAGTACTGTTTTTTATAACTTAAAAGGTATTAAAAAGATTTTAAAAATCATATGTTGCTAATTTTTCAGGTAAGAAAATAAAAGAAAAAATAGTTTTGCTATTTTAAAAAATACAAACATCTCTTATAGTAAAAGGCAGAACCAGTTGGCTGCTTTTAACAAAGTGTCCTGTGGATGAATGTGCTCGTCCCTCAGTTTTTCTTTCATGTTGTCAGAAAGCATTACACACTTTCTGCCTCCTGCAGAGCCAAGCAAGCAAGACAGACCAGGAATGTGATTGAAGGTGAAGCCACAAACAGCTCTCGCCAAGCTCACTGAGCCTTCTTCCCTGCCTAATTTGCAGAGCTGGATTGTACTCCAATCACATATGCCAATGGAGTCACAAAAATGAAAAGCACAGTAATACCTATTCTTCCCTCTTTGCCCCTTTCCCAGAAAGAAAGCCTCTTGATAAATTTGTACAGTTAGCTGTTGACTGGTTTTTAGGCTCCTGGTGATAGTCGTAAGCTTTCCTAGTTGGCACTTCCGAATGAATGACCTGTTGACTCATCCAGGGAGGGCATCCTCTAAGGAAAGGCATGGCCCAGATTCCATTCACTGGTCATTGCTGACAGGGATTTGTGATCCAGATATTTTCCAAGGTCTCTGGTATGACCTGATTGTTAAGTAGATATTTCTGTCCTCCGAGAAGAGTGGTGGGTTATTTGTGGGGCAGTCTCTAACGTCAGAGGACTTGCTTTAAAAGAAAGAACAAGAAATAGCTGTCTTGAGTATAAGAATCAGATTCAAAAAGCTCACTCCATCCTCCATCCTAAAATAGTTGCAGAGGAAAATGTTTATACACAGTTTTTACTTTATCAGTTTTCATAGTTTGTGCACGATCAAGCTTCATGGGGTAGCTATTGGTTGAAAATGACACCTCTTCTTTCTTTGCTGTGTGTGATGTGTGTGTATGTGGCCAGTGCATTCTACTGAATGGGAGCAAGAGACGCAGCTCAGTGGTGGCGCTCAAGAGACTCTAGCTTCTAAGAATGCTGACAAAAAGTCATTCCTCAGACTGAATTTCACAGTTTCCCCAACCAGGCCTCCCCCATGTCCCTGGAACGGCAGGCCAGCCAACTCTGCCCTGATCCTACACAGCTTTTCTTCCTGCTCAGCCAGCATGAGTTTAACTATGTCAGAGTAGAAGCTTTTGTGCTGTTGCTAGGTGGCTGATCTCTGCCTTACAGAAGCAAAATCTAGCAAATGAGGTAGAAGTTTTTGAACTTATCCCTCTTAGTCATGAAATGTTGACAGGTCTAAGTAGTTCAATGCATTTTAATTTTGAAACCCCTGTGGGACTTTTCTTATCCTCTGAAAGCACTAGTTTATGTTTGCCATTGCCCTAATCTGCTGCCTGTCTCTAATTCTGCTATGTAGGAAATCCCTTTGTATTTTCCAGAGAAAGACTTATTTCCACCAGGCAAAAGAAGGAGATAATGAAAATGGTTTATGTTCCCAAGTTTAAGGTTAAATTATGACTATTCGTGATCAGTGGTTAGAGTTTTTATATATGATTATATAAACATGCATTTTGGTACTGAATTTAAAAATATATCTTTTTGAAATTTATTGTTTGGGCATCCAGAATGAAAACATATAATATCACTTCATAGCAACTCTTTTTTATTTTAGTGCTACCACCATCTAACAATTTTGAGAACTGATGTAACATGCTTTCTGAATATATAGGGGGAATTCTAATTTTGGAATAAGAACATTTTCTAAGAATTACATTTTTCATTCTGTAGATAAAAAACAAAAAGCAACATTTTTCTGTTACATTGTTAGAATAAGAATGTGTTTAGTTTGAATAAAGACTTCAGTAATGAGAATAAGGCTTTACATATATTATTCTTTTTCATTTGTTGAAATTAAAAATGATATTATAAGAACTTTTCTCCTTAGCATGTAAATTATAATGTATTGTTTTTGCTATTGTTTATGAATTTTATGGTGTCAAGGGAACACAAATTATATGTATAAAATAAGTTAAAGGATATTATATATATAAAAAATTATAGTATATATTTAACTAGGATAAATTGCCCTAGCAAACAAATACATATTCATATTGACAAGTATTTACCTATATTTTTTAGTTTATTTTTATGGAAAAACATCATAATACATAAAACTAAATTAGTCATTCATTGGCTATATAGCATATGAAACATTGTGATATACAAGAGAAGGAAGACTGGCCTTGGAATTAAAAGACCTGCCTTGACTGCACTTTTTATTTTAGATTCAGGGGTACATGTGGAGGTTTGTGATATAGATAAACTCATGTTATGGACGTTTGTTGGACAGATTATTTCATCACCGAGTATTAAACCTAATAACTAAAAGTTATTTTTTCTGTTCCTTTCCCTCCTCCCACCTTTCACCCTCAAGGAGGCCCCAGCGTCTGTTCTTCCCCTCTGTGTGTCCACGTGTTCTCATCATTTAGCTTCCACTTAAAAGTGAGAGCATGCAGTATGTGATTTTCTGTTCCTCCATTAGTTTACTAAGGATGATGGCCTCTGGCTCCAACCATGTTCTTGTGAAGGATGTAATCTCATTCTTTTTTATGGCTGCATAGTATTCCATGATGTATATGTATCATATTTCCTTTATCCCGTCTACCATTGATGGGCATTTGGTTGATTCCATATCTTTGATATTGTGAATAGCACTATAATGAACATACATGTGCATGTGTCTTTATGGTAGGACAATTTATACTCCTTTGGGTACATATCCAGTAATTGGATTACTGGATCAACGGTAGTTCCCTTTTTCGTTCTTTGAGGAACCATCACACTGCTTTCCACAATGGTTGAACTACTCTGTACTCTCACCAAAGATGTACAAGGGTTCCTTTTTCTCCACAACCTCACCACCATCTGTTATTTTTTGATTTTTTAGTAAGTAGCCATTCTGATTGATATGAGATGGTATGTCATTGTGGTTTTGATTTACATTTCTCTAATGATCAGTGATGTTGGTCTTTTCTTCATATGCTTATTGGCTGCATGTATGCCTTCTTTTGAAAAGTGTGTTCATGTCCTTTGCCCACTTCTTAATAGGGTTGTTTTTTCTTGTAAATTTGTTGAAGTTCCTTATAGATGCTGGATATTAGACCTCTGTCAGATGCCTAGTTTGCAGATATGTTCTCCCATTCTGTAGGATGTCTGTTTACTCTGTTGATAGTTTATTTTGCTGCTGGACTTAATAACTGCATACCAGTATCAGTCGGGAATCTGATAAAAAGCGAATTGAAACCAGATGGCCCAAATAACAAAGCTTTCATGAAGTAGCCTCTTACTTTAATCAAGGTATAAGCAAGGTTGAAAGAACAACATATTGAGGCTCCAGAAAACTAGCAGCAGAAGAAAGCCTAAATGTAAAGAGACAAGGAGTAGGCCTTGGATAACTGGCTTCTAATGAGAACTGGCAGTGTGGTAAAGGTTCAAAGAAAAATCTGCAGTGGGAGGACAACCTGGTTACTGCCATCATGAAGAAGTTGGAGGAAGCAGGCAAAACATATTCCAAATTCTCTGTCCTTCCACCTTCTAGTCTCCAGTTGCTGTCTTCCATTGGCCAAGAACAGCAGGAAGCCAGCCAACCAGGCAACATGGATAGGAAAGCAGTCCATAGATTCCTTTCTCCCAGGGCTCTGAATAGGGCATAGAAGAGGCTCTGAGCCAGCATAGTGAT
>CAUYQU010065089.1:0-11017 GCA_963574635.1 Cheracebus regulus | reverse complement strand
GTCGGAAAGTGCGGCGTCCACTCGTTCTCTGCGCTTTCACTGGGAGCTACATTCCTGAGCTGTTGCTAATCGGCCATCTTGGATCTCTCTCCAGAAGTGATTTTTAACTTGAGACTTGATGGTTGACTAGAGTTAGGTGAATAGTGGAAGGGAAGAGCACGGCAGACATGGAACAGTATAGGCTAAAAGCAGTAAAGAGCATGGTGTGTTCACAGAATGCAGTGAAGGTCAATTAGGTCGAGTGTGGTCAAGTGGAAACTGTTACGAAATTAGCCTGGAGGAGTTGTCAGGGCCCAAAGATACAGCGTCTTGAAAGATTTGATATCTCATTCCAGCCTTGGCAGCCATTGAGGGGTTTTCATCTAGTTTGCACTTCAAAACATTTCTCTGGATTCTGGGTAAAGGACTGATTATAAGGGAGAGAGACTGGGAATAAACCGATAACCGGAAGCAGTCCTGGCAAGAAATGACTGTCCTGGAACGGGGTGGTAGCCATGGGGAGAGAGGGAAGAGGAAGGACTCAAGACACAGTCTGGAGGAGGAAGTAGCAGGACTTGGAAACGCCACGTCTGGAGGAGGGGTGGTGGTGAGAGAGGGGAAGGTGGCAGCAAATCCTCCTCAAACTGATTCATTCGCTTCGTTTGCCCACTTACATGGGGGAGGAAAGCGGTCTCATGGGTCTTTCTTTTGTGATTTTGTTTGAACAAACACCTACCCTACAGCCATGTCCACCTGGTTTGTCCCACCTGAAGTATTCCATTCTGCATTTCATCTTGGGCTAGTGGAATTTTCCTTTCCAATTGGATTGTTAGGTTGTGCGAGGGAGAGAAAGAACTGTGTTGCTTTCATCTCCTGTCCTACATAGCACCTAGCACGGTGCTTTGCTCAAAGCAGATGCTGAGAATCATTTCTGAAATACATTTCTTTTGAGTGCTTTGTAAGAAATATATATTTTCTTCAGCTGCCCAAGAAAAAATTTATTTTCCTTTAGTCTTCCGGTTTTTAGCCCACTGGGAAAGTACAGTGCATTTGGCACATTGGTGATATATTCAAGTTAATTTTTCCTTTGCTCTTTGATTTTAGTCTATAGTAGAATCAATCTTTTGGACCAGTAAAAATCCCAGTGCTTCATCCAAATCTGGTTTTCATATCTGTGAGGCGAGAACTACTGACGAGCACACTGAAACATTTTGCACATGTGTTTTTCTCTTTTGCCTCTGTGGTAAGGCATTTTCCTAGCTGTGCTCTGGATTCTTCCCATTCCAGTTTTTAAATTTCCACATGGGGTTTAGCCACTTGGTGAACTGCTCCCAGATCCCCTTTATGCTGTCGGAGTCAGCTTCAGCCATAAGATTGTTGGTATTTTTCTGGTTTGTTGAGCCTGCTTTTACTGTCCCATCTCACTGGCTTTTTGGCCTTCATTCTTTCCCAATATTTCATGCTTGTAACCTATGAACTTTTCCTTTCAACAGTTCTCTGTCCTTGGGGAAGCACTCCATCTTGTCTGTTCCATGCTTTTTGATTTTGACTCTGTTGCTAGCCAGCTGTGACAGTGGCCACTTGAATCACAGGGTGGGCTATTTTTCTTTAGTCATATCTGTTTCTCATCTTTCTCTGCCTTGACGTTGTTTCAGAGATAGTTTTAAATTCAACAGAATTTTTCTCGTAATTCTTAGATGCTGATTCCAGTTTGTCTCTTTAAAATAAAGTCAATTTTGCCAATTTCTTGCTTTTTTCTATTTGGCAATGTTGAGATTGCCACTGCTCTTGACAGCTGCTATTCAGTATGTCATTAATCAGCCTTGGAAGTAATTTTAGAATGTCTTGTGCCCCTGACTCTGGAATGATGTGTCCCAAGGGTGGTGCATCTGAAGGATGTGGGGATGACCTGAAGAAGAATCTGTGACATCTGTACAGTGCCTTACAATTTACAAGGGACCTTTAAGTATGTAATCTTGCTTAGTGCTCACAATAAGTGTATGAGGGTGGCACGGCATTATAATGCCTGTTTTAAAGTCAAGAAACTTGAGGCTGAGCGCAGTGGCTTACGCCTGTAATCCCAGCACTTTGGGAGGCCGAGGCAGGCAGATCACCTGAGGTCAGGAGTTCGAGACCAGCCTGGCCAACATGGTGAAACCCCGTCTCTACTAAAAATGCATAAATTAGCCGGGTGTGGTGGCAGGCGACTGTAGTCCCAGCTCCTCCGGAGGCTAAGGCAGGACAATGGCTTGAACCCAGGAGGCAGGGGTTGCAGTGAGCTGAGATCGCGCCATTGCACTCCAGCCTGGGAAACAAGAGTGAGACTTCATTTCCTAAATAAATAAATAAATAAAGTCAAGGAACTTGAGATCATAAAGTTAAGTGTTTTCCCAACATTGTCCAGCTAGAAGGTGATGGAGAAAGGGTTTGAACTTATGTCCCACCAGTGCTCTTCATCCTACAGAATTCTGTCATTTTAATATCATTTCAATTTCAGGCTGGGAAGGACAGTGTAGGTTGCAGGAGCAATTGGATCCAGGAACTCAGACGATGTTGTCAGGGCCTAGTCTTTCTTCTCTTTTGGCTCCATCTTCTTCTGAGTTGATTTTCCCTTTATCTAGGCTCTTCCCTTGCAGGACAGTATGGCTTCTAACAGCTCTAGGTCAATAATCTTGAATTCAGAGGAAGAAAGAACATGCCCCTTCTGACAGAAGTACAGAACCTGCTTCTCATTGTCTCTAGTTGGGTTATATGTTTGCCTCTGAACCAGTTACTGTGGTCAGAGACTTGGGATGTTCTGATTGGGCAGACCTGAGGCATATGACCTCTGGAGAGCCACAGGTGTAATCAACCAGGCTTAAATTCCATGGCAGGAGCATTGGGGAAAAGTGGTTTCTCAGAAGAAAAGTGAGAACAAAAGTTATGCCTGTTGGGCAGACAAAGACCCGAGATGCCCTCTGTGCTGGATATTTCCCATTTGCCCCTCACCACCCGTCTCTGTGCCTCAGGAGTCTAACTCGTGTATATTACATTGATAAGCTTTCTTTCCCTCAAGCTTCCAATTGCATTTGGCCAGTGGAGAGCTCTGGCAGATTAGCATCAAGGAGAAGAGTGAGGGAGGGGTATTTATTCCACCATCTCCTTTCCAGAAAGGACCTACCTGTAAATAAAGGTCACAGTGCCCGCCAGGCAACCCTCTTTACACAGTTCACACTGTCTCCAGGTGCTGCTGCTTTCCTGGCTTTTTCAAGACAGAGTGTTAACACTCCTGGGGTTTGGCACAATCCCTTTTAGTTTTTCTACACTCTGCTAATACTTTTGTAAATGATCCCTTTATTAAACTCGAGTTCCCAAATATGAGTGCATCATCTAATTCCCACCACGACCTGAGTGATACACCCTTTATAAGCAGAGAAGTAAAAGTCACATTCATATCAGGTGAAAAATGATTCAGATCATCCGGGGATGTTAGCTCAGGAGTTGAGAAGATTTAGGTGAGGCATGTTGACTATATTCAAAATCGATGCAAAAGGGAAGAGGAAACAGCATGGTTTTGTGTGGCTTCTTTAGAATCAGTTGTTAGGTTTCCAACAAATAGTGATGTCTAGAAATGAAGCAAGCTGCCCAAAAGGTAAAGAGTTCACCATCACTGAAGGTATTCAGCTGGACATCTTTAGTGAGATCCACTTGTCAGGGGTTTTTGTGAAGGAGATTCTTTCATCAGATAGTAGGTGAATTACATTTCCTTGAGAGTCTCTTCCTAGAGTTTTATTCATGCAGGAATATTTTTTATTTCCTCTGGCCCATTGCTTTCTCACTGCCTGGCAGACGTTTGATGTTGGAACTAGAGGCTATGGATGCATCTGCCGAGCCCCAAAGCCTTTGTGTTGTTTGCATTGATTTCCTAAGTCATTCTGGTTCCTCTCCTCCCCGAACACCCTCTGGCGTGAGGGTCATAGATCAGAAGCGGTGAGCTGTTCTTTGGTATCTTGTCAGTAGCACGCTGGATGCATTAAGAGACTCATGTGCCTCTTTGGCTACATAGACTGGCAAATGTCCCCAGGTAGAAGCTGTAGGGAGCAGTCTAATGGTGCTTATTATTAAAGGTCACAAAGAAGTAAACTGCTACTCCCTGAGAAGTAAAATTACATTAGCAACCAGGAATTGCTGTACTTTAACCATTGAGACTAACAAAAAAAAAATCTGTGAAATGACATTGCTATTCTTTTTATTATATGTTTTTCCATTTAAGAAATTGAATTTAAAAAGCCTTCTAGAGTTTTATAGGTTTGATTATGAACTTCCTTTCCTAATCCTAATTTATTCAGAAGGAATCAACTCCTTAGAGGCAAATTCTCCTATACTGCAGGGTGTTCTGGACCTACTCTATCAGCTGGGCCTGGGTATACATGACAGTGATTTGGCCAGTTTACTTTAAAAAAGAATTGACAGGACTGAAGAAAAAGCTGAAGAATCGGGCTTGGAATGGGCAATTTGCAGAGGAGTAAAAACCAGGCATCTTGGAAGGGCATGGCTGGAGGTATAAAGCAGTTCTGATGAAATTTCTGTTCATGAGTCACTCTACTCAAATGTGAAACTGTGAGGAAGGAGTCTTAATGGGCTCTTGAGTCTCAAGTCTATCTTTGGTTGGGGAAGGGTGGGGTAACTTGACTGAGAGTCTGAACGAACCTACACACAGTGGGAGAAGTAATATTCCTCAATGCTGGAAAAATGGAAACCACTGTCCATACACCAACTCTTAATGGCAGCCAAGAAACTGCCACATGAAAATAAAGATTGAAGCAGGGAATGCGGTAGTTCTTAGGCAGGGTAGGCGAGCCTAGAAAAGTTGATTCTGGTTAATATGGGAAAAGTACTGACACATAGCCATGTATTGGAGAAATATTCATTGAGAGAAACATTATTTGAAAGGATTAAGATTCTACTGTTCCTCTCAGAGTGGTATTAGGATTGTCTATGGTGTAATGAGATATTTGCCAGCCCAATGTGGGTCTTGGGCAGGAGCTGACAACCTTTTTCTGTAAGGGCCACATAATAAATATTTTAGGTTTTGTAGACCACATAGTCTCTGTTGCTACTCAACTCTGCCATTGTAGTGTGAAAACAGTCAAACAATATGTAAACAAATGGGGGTGGCTGTGGCCCCCCAAATTTTTATTTACAGACTTGATTCTGCAGGTGGTGGTGAGTCTGGTCCATGGCCATACCTTGCTGAGCCTTGTGGGTGGCTGTGGCCCGATAAATGGGCCAATAAAACTTTATTTACAACTTGATTCTACAGGTGGTGGTGAGGTCTGGCCCATGGCTGTACCTTACTGAGCCTTGGTCTAGGGAGATCTTTTATTGCAATGGTAGTTTGGTGGAGCCCAGTCAAGGCCAGCAATTGTAGGTGCAATGTGAGTCATCAGTTTGCTCAGTAGCTTAGTCTTTGAGAACATTAGTGATGGGCCCTGGAAGACATATCTAGTACAGAAGAAAGCACATGGGATTTGATCTGGAGTTGCCCACATTCATCTCCTGGTCTAACTGCTCTGTGATTGAGAGCTGCTAGAACTCTCAGAGCCTCAGTTTCCCCATCTTTAAAGTGGAGAATATGATTAGAATACCCGTTATGTTTGTTGTTTGTGAAAAATAGACAGCATGGAGCTTAATAAACAGTACTTAGAGCACACACTTTGTTTCTTCTCTTTCCTCCCTTCGTAAAGTCACATGGAAAGCATAAATTTCTTCAATAGGACTTCACTGAAAGGTCACATTTTATTCAACTTGGGAAATGTTTGAAAAAAGCCAATGCCATGTTTTTGAAGATTCTCAGGAGCACAGAATGATGACAATGAGGGTGAAGGGGTGGCCTAAGAAGGATGAAGAAAAGACCTTGTCTCCCTGTCTTCTTTACATTTGTCTCCAAGCCTGGCCTCTTCTCTGGACAGACTCCCTCTGAGGTATGGGCAGTTCTGAGGCATATTCACACGCAGGAGTTCCTGTGGAGGGAACTTTAAATCAGGCCCTTGGGGTAACTATAAATTATGTAAGATGTAATGTAAAAATGTAAAATTATTCAGCTCAGAATGTGATAGTGTCTTTGATGCAGGGCAGGCGGGCCCCAAAGTGGAGTTTAGCCCTCTGGGTTCTTAGCTTTGTCCAAGAAAGAACTCAAGGGAAAGCCAGAGGTAGAAGGAAACAGCTTTGTCGAAGAGACAGTGTTACAGCTCCGGGGCTGCTCCTGCAGAGCAGGGATGCGGTGTAGGCAGAAAGTAGCAGCTCAGGGCAGTTTTGTAGTCATATTTATACTCACTTTTAATTGCATGCAGATTAAGGGGCAGTTTATGCAGAGATTTCTAGGGAAGGGGTAGTAATCATTGGATCCTTGCCATGGAAAGGGGTGATAATTCCCAGGTGTTGCCATGGTGACATGACACACTGATGGGCATGAGTGAAAGCTGCCTTACCACCCCCACCCGGCCCTGTTTTAGCTAGTCCTCAATCTGGTCCAGTGTCCGGGCCCCACTCCTGGTGAGGAAGGAGACCCCTTCCTCTTAAGCGTCTAAGGCCACTTCCCCTTTAGCTTTCTACATTGTATTTCAAAAGAGAAGTTAACAGTCAGCTAGAGGAGGTCAGTGGAAGGACTGGTTGGTGCCACTGGCCAGGTCAAGGATTAAACTCCCTACTGCTAACACAACCCTATCTATAAATAGTGGCCATGGTATGGAGGAATTTTCCCTGGAAGGCATTGTTCTTGCTTAATTGCTGAGACCCCCACCTAGTCACATCCCCCACACTCTCGAACCTCTCACATGTGTACCCCTTTAAAAGGGCCAAGGTTTTCTTTGTCGGGGAGCTCGGTTGTTGAAGCATCTATGCCTGCCAGAGCTCCTGGCCGAATAAAATGACCACTTCCTTCCCTGTTCAGTGTTCAAGAGGTTTGTTTGCAGCCACTCCTGCTTCACTGGAGTCAAGTCCCACCTCCTACCCCATCTTCACATGTCTAAAGGGCCAAGCATGTGGCATTGGGGGCACTTTTGCTGAATGGCCCCATAGGATGGAGGTGGAACCAGTGTGCATGGAAGCCATGAGCCATCCAAAAATGACATGGACAGCATGGGGAAGGGATGAGTTTCCTGTTGCTAGGGATAGTCAAGCAGAGGGTTTCTAGGATGTTGGAAAGGGAATAAAGTCTTACTTGGGCTCTAGTCAGGCTCTTCTGACTCGAGTCCCTTTTGAGTTTGTGGAAGTTCAGAAGAGACAGGTTAGGGCATGAGGTGTTTCTGAAGATCAGTTACTGAAATATATCTGCAGTAGTCTACTCCTGAGTGGGAACAGATTCTTCTCTATAATTGGAGGATGCCTCTTTGGGGGAAAGGTAATGATAGGTAGCACATTTATTGAGCTCTTCCAATGTGCTGGGAACTCATTTGTGTACTTTAAATGTTTTCATTTTTTTTTTCCTTACAATGGCTTTAAGAGATTGGTGCTCATTGTTATGTTCATTTTACAGATGAGTAAACTGAGGTCCAAGGTGGTTAAATACAGTGCCTAAGACTGCGCAGATGATAGCGATGCCAAGATCTGAACGTCAAATATTCAAATCCCAGAGCCCAAACCATTAATCCAAATATTATTCAAAATTTAATAGATAGGAGAGAGAGGCCTTTCTGGCATAACATTGTGGTATATTTGTGCTCCTAATGGCTAAAATATTGATGTAAATACACATTTAATAAGAAAATTGTATTTCAGGAACTAAAAGTTTGAAAATTTAATGAAGACAAATGCCTCTTTTTGGCAAAATTAAATAACAATGTGTTAGGTTCTGGCATTCAGTTTGGGTAATCCTCTCAGAGCAGGAAGCTTTTGGTTTATTTCTGGCTGTGACTGCCACTTACCTGCATTAGAATCTTGAATTCAGACACCTTTAGGGCCTATACTCCTGGCCCTACTTGTTGAGGAGGCCCACAAGGAAGTGACCCATTCTGATGTGGACTAAGTTCTGATATTTTTTTATCTTGCCCAAATTCCTTTCTAAGGGGTCTGGGAAGTCATGCCCTGCAAACCATAAATTCTCATCAGATGAGTTTTATTTTACCCTGTATATTGTGACTTACTCTCTAACCTGACTCTGGCATAACAAGGAAAAAAATCGAAATGTTTTACCCCAAAATGTAATTTCCTTGCCATACCTTGAAATTGCCCTGAAAAGTCTCTTGTGTGAAAATCCACATTCTATAGATAATCCCCTTTCCCCTTTGTTTTCCTTCCTTCCTTTTCAAATCCAGGAGATAATCAGCTAAGAGGCAGGCACCCTTTAAGTCTGATAAGAAACATTTTACAACCTATTCTCTGTAACGTCTGCTATCTGAGAGCTTCCTCTGCAGAATAAAACTTGGGTTCCACAATCCTTTATATTAACCTGAACATTTCCTTTGATCCCAGGTCTTCAGATAACCAATTATCAACCAGAAAATGTTTCAATTTACCTATAGCCTGGAAGCCCCATTGACTTGTCCTGCCTTTCTGAATGAAACCAATGTATTTCTTAAGCGTATTTGATTGATGTCTCATGCCTCCCTAAAATATATAAAACCAAGCTATGCCCCGTCTACCTTGGGCACATGCTCTCAGGAACTCCTGAAGACTGTGTCATGGGGCATGGTCACTCATATTCGGCTCAGAATAAGTCTCTTAAAATGTTTTACAGAGTTTGACTCTTTCGTCAACACTGGTTACTGGTGTAGGGAGGAGGGAAAAAAGGAATGTGCCTGCAAGTTCAAAAGGACTCACTCCCAGAACATACATGCAGCTGGGAAAGAGAAAATGTTATTTTGACAGCTGGCCTTAGGGGAAGTGGTCTTTGTTTAAATCCTTGAGTCCAGAAAGCAAGGGCTGGAAGAAATGATCTGGAAGACAGGCCTCTAGGTTAGGAGAGCAGACCCTTTGGTTTGACTCTTAAAGTATGTGGTGGCCCCTGTTGACATTCAGGTTGCACACACATAGAGTCTCTTCGGTCACCCATTCCGTCACCCAGGACCAAAGCAGAGTATACTCGTTACTTTGCTGACTTATTAGACACACTGGGCTGTATATTTGGGACTTTTCCATTTATGGTTGCTCTAGAGATGTTAATTTTAACCTGATTTTCCTTGGCTGTGAATGCTGTAAAGCTGAGGAGGGGGTGGCAGACACTGACTTGACAGGCCTGGAAACATTTTAGTTATGTGATTCAAGAGAAAAAAAAATACCGTAAAACCACAGGGAACACAGTTGGAGCTTCCATCAGGGAAAGCACAGTCCCCAACCAACCCCTGTTGCTAGTCCAGCTCTGCCATGTGATGTTGGGAAAGGCATTTCATCTCTCTGAGTCTTGGTTTTCCATTTGCAAAATAAGGGTGTTTGGACTGAATGATTTCTCTGGTCAACGCTTCCTGCTGTAAATTCTATCCTTCTTCAATATTTCTTTTTCTGTATTGAGGGCTTTGGTTTTTTATTCTTTTCTATTTTTACAGAAGATAACTCATACAAGGAGAAGTGTGGTGGTGACATGATCCTGGGGAAAAAAAAATCAATGTATTTTCTGAATCTTTTTCCCCCCCCATATAAATTCTGTGAGTTTCTTGCTCCCCCTTCTGTTCAAACTTTGGTTTACTCTCTGGATATTTTCACATTTTGAAGGTCATTGTGCAAACTTGGAGCTTTACTGTTTGAAATCTTTGCCATTATTGTCATTGCTGATATTTCCTGTTTCACTTTTAAAAATCGAGTTGGAATTCACATAACCAGAAAATTAGCCATTTTCAAGTGTACAATTCAGTGGCATTTAGCATATTCAGACTATTGTGCAACTAACAGCTCTATCTAGTTCCAAAATGTTTTCATTATCCCAAAGTGAAACCCTGTATCCATTAATCAGCTACTCCCTAGTCTCTTTTCCTTTCAGCTCTGGCAACCACCATTCTGATATCTGTATTTATGGATTTACCTTTTCTGATATTTCATGTGAATGAAATCATGCAAAATGTGTCTGGCTTCTTTCACTTAGCATAGTGTTCTCAAGGTTCATCATGTTGTAGCATGTGTCAATACTTCATTCCTTTTAATCGCTGAATAATATTCCATTTCATTGTATGTGCATATCACATTGTCTTATCTACTCATCTGTTGATGGATATTTGATTTTCAACTTTGGCTATCATGAATAGTGCTGAAGTGAGGCTTCATATACTTGTACTTGTTTTCAATTGTTTTGGGTATATACCCAGGAGTACCATTGTTTAGTCATATGGTAATTCTATGTTTAACTTCTTGAGAAACTGCCAAAGTATTTTCCACAGTGGCTACACCATTTTGCATTCCCACCAGTGTGTGAGAGTTCCAATTTCTCCCTATCTTTGCGAAGTCTTATGATTTTCCACTTTCTCCTTTTGCTTATAGCTGTCCTCGTGGGTATGAAATTATATCTCATTGTGGTTTTGATTCTTACTTTTAGGAGGTCACAGGGTATCTTTCATACTCCCATCACCTCAGCCCAGCACAAGAGCAGATAGATAGCAGGCAAGTCCTTTGGTAAAATTCATTTGAACCACCAATCTGATCTTATTCCCCTGTTTTATATACCTGGCCCTTACTTTCATGCTTGTCCCAACCCTGTTCCCAGAATACAGTTCTGTTTCTTTGTGTGAAAATATCTTGCTTATTGTTTTATTATTTATTTATTTATTTTTTGAGATTGAGACTCACCCTGTCGCCCAGGCTGGAATGCAATGGTGCGATCTTGGCTCACTGCAACCTCCGCCTCCCAGGTTCAAGTGATTCTCCTGCCTCAGCTTTCTGAATAGCTGGGATTACAGGTGCACACCACCACGCTCAGCTAATTTTTGTATTTTTTATTAGAGTTAAGGTTGCACCATGTCATGCGTGTCTCGAACTCCTGACCTGGTGATCCACCCACCTCAGCCTCTGAAAGTGCTGGGATTACAGGCATGAGCCACTGCACCTGGCCTCATTCTTTTTTTTTTTTTTTTTT